>CAUYON010166335.1:0-14929 GCA_963573935.1 Arctocebus calabarensis
AGGCTAAGGCGCCAGCCACGTACACCTGAGCTGACGGGTTGGTGGCCCTGAGCCAGCCTGGGCCCACGAAACAACAATGGCAGCTGCAACCAAAAAATGGCTGGGCGTTGTAGCGGGAGCCTGTAGTCTCAGCTACTTGGGTGGCGGAGGCAAGAGACTCGCTTGAGCCCAGGAATTAGAGGTTGCTGTGAGCTATGATGCCACAGCACTCTATCCAGGGTGACAGCTTGAGGCTCTGTCTCAAAAAAAAAAAAAAAAGAATGAGCAAAAGCCATGAGCAGTCTACTCACAGAAAGATAAATGGAATGGCCAATAAACACAAGGAAAAAAAAGCTCAATCTTATTCATAATTAAAGAAATAGAAATGATACTAATTTTTCACATAACAGATTACCAATGATTAAAGGGGAAAAGAGAAGCCTGTACTACTTTGTGTGCTATTTAACTACTTAAGGAGTCAGACCATAAAACAAATAAATTGGTAGTCCCCATTGTTGGTGAGGATATGGGAAATAGCCGCACCCATTCATTGATACTAGGATTGTAAATTGGTATAATATTTAGGGTTTAATTTGGCAATATCTATGAAAATTTCAAAGGCATTCTTTGCTCCAGGAAATTTACTTCAATGTATCTATCTATAAATCCAAATATGCATAAAAAATGTACAAAGGGTATAGGAGCATAGGAGAATGTTTGTTATAATGTTATTTATAATAGCAAAAACCTGGAAATGGTCTAAATATTTACCCACTGGAGCCTGTTTATATAAATTATGCATATACATTCATTGGAAGACTGAATAAGGCCAGGGTGGTGCCTCACACCTGTAATCCCAGCACATTAGGAGGCCCAGATGGGTGGTTTGCTAACTTCAGGAGTTTAAGACCAGCCTGAGCTAGAGTGAGTCTGTTTCTAAAGGGTGGGCGGCACCTGGGCTCAGTGGGTAGGGCACTGACCCTATATATTGAGGGTGGCGAGTTCAAACCCGGCCCCAACCAAAATGCAACAACAACCAAAAAAAAAAAAAAAAAAAGCCGGGCATTGTGGGGGCGCCTGTAGTCCCAGCTACTCAGGAGGCTGAGGCAAGAGAATCACCTAAGCCCAGGAGTTGGAGGTTGCTGTGAGCTGTGTGACTCCACGGCACTCTACTGAGGGCAATAAAGTGTCTCTACAAAAAAAAAATAGCTGGGGGGTTATGGTGGGCGCCAGTAGTCCTAGCTCCTCAGGAGGCTGAGGGAAGAGAATAGCTTAAGCCCAAGAGTTTAAGGTTGCTGTGAGCTATGACACCATAGCACTCTACCAAGGACAACAAAGTGAAACTTGTCTTGAGAAAAGAATAAACAAAAATAAATAAATAGAATAGAATAGAATAAAAAATAAAAAAGAAGGTAAGTACTCTTAATTAACAATGTGAATGTTACTTTTTTGCATTATTATTATTATTGCTCAATATTTCATTGCAGTAATTGTCCGATTTCTTTTCTGAATGTATTTATCTTCGTTCATTCTTTACGAGGTTTTTGTTGCTAGTCCTTATCTTAAACATTGTCATTGTTACTAAATTTTAAGCCTTTTTGATTTTGTGAAGGCAAAAAGTGGAAACCAAATAAACACATGTATATGTAAATAAAAAAAAACAAAACCTAGTAAAAGAAGGTAATAGAGCAATATATACCAGAATATTCTGATACAATGTTACATTTTAAAAGTTACAAACAGGCTTGGCTCCCATAGCACAGTGGTTACCGTGCCAGCCACGTACACTAAAGGTGGCGGGTTCAAACCCGGCCCAGGACAGCTAAACAACAATGACCACTGCAACAAAAAATAGCCAGGCTTTGTGGCCAGCGGCTATAGTCCCAGCTACTTGGGAGGCTGAGGCAAGAGAAATTCTTAAACCCAAGAGTCTGAGGTTGCTGTGAGCTATGACACCATGGCCCTCTACTGAGGGTAAAACAGTGAGACTCTGTCTCAAAAAAATAAATAAATAAATAAAAGTTATAAACAATGTACATAATTTTATTTTTGTATTTAAAAATTATACATACACACACACATATATGTATTGTGTGTGTAGACAGATAGGTAGTATATATTCTGTGCAAAACAAAATGTCTGAAGGGTTACTCACCAAACAGTTAATATGGAGTACTTTTAGGGCTACATGGCAAGCTGGGAGGGGAGTTGAATTTGTACTGTTCCCAGTACATTCTCACTTGTTTGAATTTTTCACAATGAAAATCTTTTACCTTTAAAACTAATTTAATGAAAGAACAAGCTGACAAGATGTATCTCACCGAGGTAAACAAAGTAGGGCGCGATGATGCTGCCCACCCTGGAGGCCATGGACGTGACCCCCACAGCCATGTTCCTGATGGGCGTGGGGTAGAGCTCTGCTGTGAAGACATACAGCATGGAGAAAGCAGAGGTGATCCCAAATTTCCCCAACATGGCCAGACCGATGGAGAAGTAGTAGTAATCTGGAAAAGAGTCCCATACCCCTTTTTAGAAGGGATACTTTCTTAACTCAGTTGCTTCTATTGTCCTTTTTGTATCAGTGGTAATGTTTTTATTAACATAAAAATATTCACAAAATAACATTTCCTCTTCGAATTCCTAATCACTGGCTATGGGCAAAGATAGAGAAGGAGGGGGTAACTTTGTACTTTGCTCTACTGCTGTTCTAGATCATTAGTGCACTCAGTGAACTTTGTCCCCTTGACTTCTATTTGTTACAACAGCTGATAAGTTGTTACCGAGTTAATATAATTAAGTTTAATCTTCAAAGAGAAGGGCCAATCCTTCCTATTCTATTTCTTGTTATTAAGAAATAAATATTTCTGGCTCCGTGCCTGTGGTTCAACCGGCTAAGGCGCCAGCCACGTACACCTGAGCTGGCAGGTTCAAATCCAGCCCGGGCCTGCCAAACAACAATGACGGCTGCAACCAAAAAATGGCCGGGTGTGTGGCGGACGCCTGTGGTCCCAGCTACTTGGGAGGCAGAGGCAAGAGACTCGCTTGAGCCCAGGAATTGGAGGTTGCTGTGAGCAGTGTTGCCACAGCACTCTATCCAGGGTGACAGCTTGAGGCTCTGTCTCAAAAAAAAAAAAGAAAGAAAAAAAGACAGAAAGAAAGAACGAAAGAAAGAAAGAACTAAATAAAGAAAGAAAGAAAGAAAGAAAGAAAATATTTCTATGTATGTTACTATGTGTCAATAATTTATTGACAATATTTTTATATTATGAGAAAGACACAAGGGGAAAAGGGAAGCCTATTTCACTTCATGTGCTATCTAACTACTTAAAGATTTAGACCATAAAACCATTGAATGTATACTGAGACCAGCATATATTGCCAACTATAACACTTGAATATGTACCTCATATAAAAATTTGAAAGTACCAAGAAGTAAGGAATCAGGAGGTTTGAGGATTTAAGTGAGTGTTTCTATGAAGGGGATGGCTGGGAGTTACTCTATGTGGTTGGTGATTCCTGATTCTCCAAGGCCGACTGTTCTGTTTCAGGGTAGTTGTTTTGAAAACAGGAAACTAGCAATCAGCTTTCTAATTGACTTATGAATGGTTTACAAGGTAAAGGTTGCCTGAACAGGGAGCATGACTCCTAAGTGGCTAAGTGAAAATGCAAGTCTTTTCTGGTCAGCTAACTTCTTACCTGTAGGTACCAGTTGAATTAAGAGAAGCACACCTCCTCCCAAGAACAGTACCCCAGCTATGATGTAACGCCTGGGTAGGGTTCGAAGTAGCAGCCAGGCTGTGATATAAGCTGGAACTTCAATCAAGGCAGAGAGGAAACAGTTCAGGTAGGGATCTCCATGTAAATTAGGAGTATCAAGAGAAAGAGCAAAGTAACCCACGGAGGTTAGCATCCTGAAAAATAAAAGAAAAAAGATAAAAATGACAAAAGGATAGTCTGAATCACTCTAAAATTTCATGATGGTCAAGAAATTGGCTAGATGATGCTGTCCTGTGAGAAGTCACTAGCTTCTCTGGCTACTTAAATTTAAATAAATTAAAGTAAAATAAAATTACAAATTCAGTTCCTCAGTCACACTTCAGGTGTTCGATAGTCACATGTGGTTAGTGGCTACTGCAGAGGGTGCCCCCCAAAAATGTATACACATTTTAAGAAAGGAAAAACCTGTATTAAAATCGTAATGCTCAATATATACTGGTAACATCTGTTATCTTGTATCCACATATGTACTATCTTATATCTCTTATAATTGTAGAAGACAAATGTGTCTTAAGGATTCCATTTTAATTTTAATTGTTTTTTTCATTTCTTAAAATGTGTATGCTTTTTTTATACCCTCAGTATATTGGACAACACAGATATAAACCATTTCCATCATTGCTGAAAATTCTATCAAATGGCACTAGTCCAGATATAACAATACCTATTCTCAACTGGTTGAATTCAAATTTTATTATTTATTTATTTATTTATTTATTTTGAGACAGAGCGTCAAGCTGTCACCCTGGATAGAGTGCCGTGGTATTATAGCTCACAGCAACCTCCAATTCCTAGGCTCAAGTGAGTCTCCTGCCTCCGCTTCCCAAATAGCTGGGACCACAGGTGCCTGCCACAACGCCCGGCTATTTTTTTTTTTTTTGGTTGCAGCTGTCATTGTTGTTTGGCAGGCCCAGGCCCAATTCGAACCTGCCAGCTCAGGTGTACATGGCTGGCGCCTTAGCCCATTGAGCCACAGGCGCCGAACATTGAATTCAAATTTTAATACTTCCTGAATAGTTTGTACATCTTCATTCTCTTTAGAGCTATTATTTGAAGAAAAAGTCATTTCAGTGAACATAAAATCCAGATTTCATTCTTAAAAACAAGACAATATGAGGGGATCCATTTACAGGGAATTTGATGGCGTAAAACTCAATTTAGGGAAAAGAGTAAGTCTTGTAACGCTTCAAAGTATCACAGAGTGCAGACTGCATATCCTGTCATTATAGTTAAGGTTCATGTAGAAGCTTACTTGTGGAAAAAATAACTGCACTATGCAAATGGCCCTGTGTAGAAATTTTGCTTATTATTAACATGGCTGAAAAGCAAAGTCTATCAGAAATGGATTTTCAGGAACACTACTGGATATTTTAAAAAATACTAGACCCAAGTTGGTAGCTTAGGGACTAATCCAAATCCGGGGATCTTTGTGATTTTCGTATTTAATAGTAAGAGCAATTTAGAGCTAGGGACTAGCTAGTTACTGGCTCAACAGTGCCACCTCTTGAGAGATATCTGCATCAATGATACACGCTGACACGTTCAGAACAAAGAAGGTCAAGTGCCTGGGACACCCTTGCTTAATCCAGCGACATAAGCTCTGTCATTGATCTCTTCTGATTGCAAAACAGAATGTCCCTAAAAATAGGAGAGCTGCAGCCTGAAGTATCAGTTCTGAGGCTCATTTTTTTTGTGCTGCCGTTACAGGGTAGCATATTCTTTTTTTTTTCCTTCTTCCTCATTTCTTGGCAGTTAGTAAATCTAGTCTACAAAGCCAATTTATTATTTCCGTGCCTTAAAACTACTTGTTAGTTTGCTATTGGCAAGTGTAAAAAGCTTGCCAAAGCTCCTATCTAGACTTCAGGGGTCTAGGTTATTCTGTTCAATTGCCTGTTCAGCTTGAGGAAGCAGGAGCTGAGTTGGTATCTCTGCCTCAGGCACAAGGACTTCATTTGTCTTAATCCTATAACTTTAGGAGAGAGAGAATCCTTTCCCAGGAATACCAGTAATCTCAATCCTATAACCTTGCTGTGTGGGGACCCTTTCTTTGTTGGCCCCAGTACTGCAGATTTAAATATTGTTCCCTATGACTATTTTTCAGTATCCAGTCCCATGAACTGAATCAAGGCATTTCTAAATAACTTAGAGATCTATCTTTTTTTTTTTTAAACTTTTTTCAAATGAACAGGAGGGTACAATACTCCGGTTACATTGTTCTCACTTCCAGAGTAAAGTTCCCTCTGTAGAAGAGCCCCTCCTCCAGGGGGCGTGTTATCCACCCTCACCACGTGCACATTAGCTGAGTTCCCCCTCCTGCCCTCCCTCCTGCCACCCGTCCTCCCCCCTCAGCTTCCTGCTTCTCTCTACCCCTGAACAGGACTATATTAGTGTTTTATTGTTATGAACATGTAATTGCTTACATATTGATTTCATATTAGTATGGAGTACATTGGATATTGAATTCTATCATTTTAATTTTGCCTCAGGAAAACCCAGGCCTTGCCATGATGTTACCCTGAATTAAAGAACATCACTTGGGTACTTATGTGTTATATGCCTGCATTTCCAGACCCCTTCTTACTTACCATAGCAGTACAGACATAATGGTCATTGTGGCAATATTCCCAGTCTTGAATAGGTCCAGAATGAACACTTTGTGTTGCTTCAGGGAGGTTAGCGCCTGTAACTAAAATAATACCAATAATGCTGAGATTAGGAGGTAGTAAAGAAGTATCTTCAGGCATGATGCATGGGAAAATCTTATGCATGCAACTCTGAGTTCATCTTGAATATGCTCAGAAGTCTGGAAATTGGGGGAAATAGGGCATCTACACACAGGACACTTATTCCAACACTTTAAAATGTTTGCAGCCCATTTTGAACAGAAGCCTTTTAAAAATATAACACTAGCTCTCCTGCCTCCTTATAAAAAACCTTTCCTTAAGACATAGCCATCCCCATGGATGGCCTTTATCAGGCTGACCTGTGGTCCTTGGGGTCTGCTGAGGGGTGGGGTCACTAGTCCACACTGCCTTGAGGCCATGTGTGCTTTTTCTCCTTTTCTTGCTACTGCCTCTCAGCATTAGAAAAGATTCCAGTTAACATGAAGGCTGTGGGAAAGTTAGTAATTATCTTTTGTGAACTTCAGTTTTCTTCTCTGTACAGGCAGAGTTACAAACATCTACTTATGTACAACTCACACTTATGAATAAGGCCTATTATAGTAAGACCCTGAGTTACAAACGTTTGACTGCTGTGCAACTCACATTTATCAACAGAGCCTATTGTAGGTAATAGGTAAATGTACCTGTTCCAACTTACATACAGATTCAACTTAAGAACCAATCTACAGAAGCTATCTCCTTCATAACCCGGGACTTGCCTGCATACTAATTGGGAGTTAATAAGATTAAAAGAGATCATAGACATAAAGCTCAGCATAGTGCTTGAATTATGGTAAATGCCCAGCAAATTTTAACTATTATTGCTTTTTTCTTTTTTTACATTTATGTAACAGTTATCTTGTATTATAAGTAACCAGAGACAATTTAGAGTATATTGGAGAATGTGTGTAGGTTAACTGTTATTGGTATGGAGACAAGTTCTCTCTCTGTCGACAGGCTGGAGTGCAGTGGTGTAATCTTGGCTCACTGTTGGCCTCAAACTCCAACACTCAAGTGATCTCACTTCAGCTTTGCAAGAAGCTAAGACTACAGTCACACAGCACCACCTGGCTAATTTTTTAAAAAAAATTTTTTTGTAGGCTCGGCACCTGCGGCTCAACGGGCTAAGGCGCCAGCCACGTACATCTGAGCTGGCGAGTTCGAATCCAGCCTGGGCCCGCCAAACAACAATGGCGGCTGCAACCAAAAAAATGGCTGGGCGTTGTGGCGGGCGCCTGTAGTCCCAGCTACTTGGGAGGCGGAGGCAAGAGACTCGCTTGAGCCCAGGAATTAAAGGTTGCTATGAGCTGTGATGCCACGGCACTCTATCCAGGGTGACAGCTTGAGGCTGTCTCAAAAAAAAAAAAAATTTTTTTTTTGTAGATCAACTTGTCAATATGTTGTTTAGGATAAGGCATCCTCATCTATAAGTGAAACACGTTTGTAATTTCCCTTTATAACAATATATTTTCTCCAATTTCAATATCAGGTATATCCAGATCAAGTAGAATGATATTGAAATATTTCTTCTTTTTTTATTATTTTTAGATTTCTGGAATTGCTTGTTTTGTAAAATCATTGTGGTCTATGAGTTTATGATAGTTTGAACTTTGTTATTTCATTTAATTCATTGCTTAATTACTGTTTTTCTATGAATGATTATACTGTGGTTAATATGTTAGCATAGCAGTATTCCCAGATAGTTTTTTGTTTGTTGGGAGATTGGGCTTTGGAGGAGGGGCAGAGTTAATACTTTGCATGAAATATCTTATTTTATAACAGTGACATTGCTTTCTCTGTTGTCTTGTGATTTTTTTGAGGTGAATTTTAAGTTTTTGTGTGAGTAGTATTATTATACCTATCTTGAGTGTTTTGCTTGTACTGTTTCACATCATACCTTTGTTTAATTCTTAATAAACTGTTCACTTGTTAAAAAACAAATGAAATCTCTTTGTAGAGATATACAGGGGCTAACTTTATTAAACTGGCTGGTCTTGAACTCCTGGCCTCAGCCTCCCTAAATCCTGGGATTATAGGCCCAAGCAGCTTCAGCTGGCCTCAACTATTATTACCTCAACTATTATTATTACTGCTACATCATCCAGGAAAAGATGCTAGCCCTCTGGGAAAAGGGTTAGCAGCGATTTCTTACCACTGTCAACAGGCTTTATTCCTTTACTTTTAATTGCTGATGCTAACTTGCCATGAGTTATGAATCTAGATAACAAAGAGGATTAGAATTGAAACTAAGATAGGAGTTATTAGGCTCTGAGGTAGAGAATTTCTTGGGGATAAAGTACAAGGACTTTATGACCCTATTATGAAGAAGTGACAGTGCCAGGCCTGTATGTGTAGCAGGTGCTCCTGAAGAGTGTGTAGCTCCAGAACATGCCCCCAGCAGCCTACGCCTGTTATTACAACAAAGCAGAGCTTCTGAATAAATGGAGCTTTCATGGGGCCCTTGTTAAAATGCAGATTTCCAGGTCCCACCCTGGGCCTGCTTGCTCTGACTTTCACGGGGTCAGGGGCCTGGGCATCTGTATTCTTGAAACACTTGGATAACTGTGGTGAGCAGCCAGGTTTGGACATCTCACATCAAGAAAATTCTTGTATCCAGTGATTGCCCCTGGCCTGTTTGGCACCACCAAAATGTCTTTGGATCAGGTATGAGTAGGCTGAGGTGCTTCTTCTGAAGCCAGGGAAGCTCAAGATTATTTTCCAAGATGATACTACTCTCTTTTTTTTCCTGATCATATTAATGCCACTGCGTTTTTTACACCAAGTAAAAAAAGCACAGCTGTTATGAGCATGCACTGGACACCAGAGAGCTCTAGGTTGCAAATTCCAGTTTAATAGCTGCGTGATCCTGGGAAAATTACTTAACTTCTCTATGCCTCAGTTTTCTTTCCTGAAAAATGGGCTAAGAGCAATGCCTACTAGCTATGGCTCACACAAGAAGTAAATGAGCAGAACACAAGGCTTGGCATCTGGTAGACTCTTCTTCTCTGAGCAGGCTGCATTTGCCAGCACAGGGCTCCGCAGAGCCTCCTAAAGAGGACAGGGCCTCAGGAAAGCACAAACTCCCTTTCCCTCAGTGGGCTTGTCCTACCTAAATGTACATCATGGCAGGAAGAAACACGGTACTGTCAGAAGCACGTGTTTTGATCCTGGACTTTATCCTGATGTGTCCATAACTATGTATCTTTTATCTATCTTCTGATTGCTTTCATCCATGTAGACAGAGTCCTACAAGTAGGCTGTAAGTTTCACAAAGATAAGAACCAGGTCACATATCCAATAAATACCAATAAACACCCAGCACAGCTCTGAAAGGCAGAAGCAATAGATACTCCCAATGTTATTTTTTCATCCAGTTAAATTGATGGAGACTGGTAATGAACTTCTTGATTGGAAAGGCAAAAGATTAAGTGATGTTTTGTCCTGAAAGCTCTCTGAGAGCTTGAGTTTATGGCTCCTCTCATCAGGCCTCTTGCCATAGCCAGGGCCTCTGCTTCTGGAAACGGTCCTGTAGGCCAAGGATGGAAGAAGCCCTCAGGGCAGAGCACTGGCTGCCCATCATCCACCAGAGTTTTGCTTTTGGAGGTAGGCAATAATGCAGGCTTTAGGTGGGGGCATGTATACTGCCACTGAAGCCACTGTTGTCTTCTTCAGGTATCCTGAGCAGGCCCCCAATTCTTTTGCTATCCAGGAAGGCCGTGCCCCAGCCTCTCTTTATTTGAGTGACTCCTATGATCTTCTCTGGCCTGGACCTGCCTCTGCAGCCCTTGGGCCACCCTGCTATCTTTCTTTGCACTGCTGGTACACAGTGTCCACTCCTTGGGTACTAAGCATTTCCTCCTTTGTGTCATTATTTACCTGTCATCTAATCTTCTTGCCACTCTTAGTTACTTGCTCCTTTAGCATAGGGGCTATGCCTCATTTTTCTTATTTCCCGAAGGAGCTGGACAGGTCACTCACTGCCTGTCTGGGTACACAGCTTCTTCCCTAGATTCTCAGCTTTTCTTTGTGGCCATCTGCCCTCAGCGGTGCATCCTCAAGCCTATGCTCATAGGCTTTGGTGAGATTCAGGGGATGGGGGAGAAGCAGGGTAGACTAGCCCCCAAACACATTTTTTCTACTCTCTGGACATCTAAAAATCATCAGCACATAGCTATATCAATGGTTTGGAGCAATGTCAATAAAAAGTTAGTGGTAAACTTGTAAAATGAAGGGAACGCATATAAATATATATATTTTTTACTTTTAAATTTTATTTATTTTTCTTTTTTGGGATTCATTGAGGGTGCAAAGAATTAGGTTACAATGATTGTATTTGTTAGGTAAAGTTGCTCTTGTAATTGTGTCCTGCCCCCAAGAGGTGTCTCACACACCGTGACCCCCATCTCCCTCCCTCTTCTCCTCTCCCCACTTGCTCATTCTCCTAATCCCCCCCTTGTATTAGCTCCTCCACTGCCTTCAGATTAGAATAGAGTACATTGGATTCTTGTTCCTCCATTTTTGTGATGCTTTACTGAGAATGTCTTCCAACACCATCCAAGTTACTACAAAAGATGTAAAGTCTCCATCTTTTTAGGGGCTGAATATTATTCCATGGTATACATATTCCAGAGTTTGTTGATCCATTCCTGGGTTGATGGGCATTTAGGTTGTTTCCACGTTTTGGCAACTGTTAATTGAGCTGCGATAAACAGTCTAGTGCAAATGTCCTTATCATAAACGGATTTTTTTTCCTTTGGGTAGACACCTAGTAATGGGATTGCAGGATCAAATGGGAGGTCTAATTTGAGTTTTTTGAGGATTCTCCATGTTTCCTTCCAAAAAAGTTGTTTTAGTTTGCAGTCCCACCAGCACTGTAAAAGTGTTCCCCTCTCTCTATAAGACTTTGTGATGTGGGCCATTCTCACTGGGGGTTAGGCAATATCTCAGGCTAGCTTGATTTGCATTTCTCTGATGATTAGGGATGATGAGCATTTTTTCATATGTTTGTTAATCATTTGTCTTCTTTACAGAAGGTTCTATTGGCTCGGCGCCTGTGGCTCAATGGGCTAAGGTGCTAGCCAAGTACACTTGAGCTGGCGGGTTCGAATCCAGCCCGGCCCGCCAAACAACAATGACGGCTGCAACCAAAAAATGGCCGGGCATTGTGTTGGGCAACTGTAGTCCCAGCTACGTGGGAGGCAGAGGCAGGAGACTCGCTTGAGCCCAGGAACTGGAGGTTGCTGTGAGCTGTGATGCCACAGTACTCTATCCAGGATGAGAGCTTGAGGCTCTGTCTCAAAAAAAAAAAAAAGAGAGAAGGTTCTCTTCATCTCTCTTGCCTAGTGATACATGAGATTTTGGGTCTTTTTCTGTTGATTAATTTGAGTTCTCTAAAGTTACCAAGCCTTTGTCCAATTCATAATATGAAAATATCTTTTCCCATTCTGAAGGTTGTCTGTTTGCTTTGGTTGTTATTTCCTTAGCTATACAGAAGCTTTTCGGTATAATTAAGTCCCATTTGTTAATTTTTGTTGCTGTTGCAATTGCCACAAATTCTTCTTCATTAAATCTTTCCACAGGCCAATATTGTCATACTTTCTTTGAGGATTTTTATTGTTTCATGAACTTAGATTTAAATCTTTTACCCTTAATCAATTTTTGTAAGTGGTGAGAGGTGCAGGTCCAGTTTCAGTCTTTCACATGTGGTTAATCCAGTTCTCCTAATACCATTTATTGAATAGGGATTCTTTTCCCCAACATATGTTCTTGTTTGGTTTACCAAAGATCCAAGATATAAGATGTTAATAAGATATAAGATATAAGATGTGAATATAAGATGTTAGTTTCATCTCATGGTTTTCTATTTGGTTCCAAATGTCAATGTGTCTATTTTTGTGAAAATGTCTATACTACCCAAAGTAATCTACAGTTTCAATACAATCTCCATTAAAATACCATCATCATACTTTCAAGAATTGGAAAAAATAATTCTTCAGTTTGTATAGAACCAGAAGAAACCCTGTATAGCCACGGCAATTCTTAGTAATAAAAACAAAGCTGAGGGTATCTCCCTACCTGATTCTTGGCTATACTACAAGGCCATAGTGATCAAAACAGCATAGTATTGGTACAAAGCTATTTTAAACTTTGATGATTCCAGGGCGGCGCTGGTGGCTCAGCGAGTAGGGTGCTGGCCCCATATACCAAAGGTGGCGGGTTCAAACCCGGCCTTGACTGAACTGCAAAAAACCAGAAAAATAGCCCCATATACCGAAGGTGGCAGGTTCAAACCTGGCCTTGGCTGAACTGCAAAAAAAACAGAAAAATAACCGGGCGTTGTGGTGGGCGCCTGTAGTCCCAGTTACTCTGGAGGCTGAGGCAAGAGAATTGCCTACTAGGAGCTGGAGGTTGCTGCGAGCTGTGTGATGCCACGGCACTCTACCAAGGGCAATAAAGTGAGACTCTGTCTCTACCAAAAAAAAAAAAAAAAAAAAACTTTTATGATTCCAAGCAAGAAAGAAATATTTATGTATTCAAAGTTCTGAATATTCACAGGTAAGCTACTATGCTAGGTACTATAAGAATTTAAAAATACCACCCCCACACATGCATATTAAAAAGTTTATGGCTTCAAATATATAACCTAGCAGAGGAATAATACACCATGTATACATAGTAATTTTCAGAACAAGTTTACCACTCTAAACCACAAAACACTCTCATGGATGTCGATTCTGAATATAAGACTTGTTTTGTTTTTAGATTGATATTAGGGTACAAATGATTAGGTCGCATTATTGCCTTCATTAGGTAAAGTCCAAGTGGTAGTTAAGCCCTTCACCCTACAGGTGTGCCCTGTACTCCTACACCGTGGCCGTTAGGTGAGAGCGCACGGATCCCTTCCTCCCACTTGATTGCGGTTATTGTTTTTCTCTCATGTGGGTGTGTAGTTGTTTATCTACTAATTTGATATTAGTATTGAGTACATTAGACACTTGCTTTTCCATTCTTGAGATACTTAGGAGGATGTTCCCCAAATCTTTCCAGGTAAATACAAAAGATGTAAAGTCTCTATCTTTCTTTATGGCTGAATAGTATTCCATGGTAGACCTATACCATAGTTTATTTATACATTCATGAGTTGATAGGCACTTGGGTCCACATCTTGGTGATTGTGAACTGAGCTATGACAAACATTCTAGTGCAAATATTTTTATGGTAAAATGATTGTTTTTTTCTTCTGGGTGGATGACCAGCCATGGGATTGATTGTAGGATCATGGATGTCAATTCTGAATAGAAGGCTTAAAATCTCTTGGACTTAAAATTAGATACAACATGTAAATTTATAAAGTATTATCATTCAAAAACCATATATCATTCAGCTTATTTAAGAAGTGGCACCACAAACTGGCTTCAGAAATATCACAATTCCTTCAAACATAGATTTGCAAATATTTTCACTTTAGATATGAGGTAATACATTTTCTCCACATCCTGTCCTTACTTATCAGGTACTAGAAATTCGACTCCTTTAGGATTGAAACCAAGCATGGCCTCCCCTTCATTTAAAAAAATTTAAAAAATCATTACATCTCCTTAATGATAACGGGCTACTATATCCTCCTTTTATTCTACTGTATTTAAAAATTGTTCTTGGCTCGGCACCTGTGGCTCAAGGGGCTAAGGCGCCAGCCACGTACACCTGAGCTGGCGGGTTCAAATCCAGCCTGGGCCCGCCAAACAACAATGACGGCTGCAACCAAAAAATGGCCAGGCGTTGTACACCTGTAGTCCCAGCTACTTGGGAGGCGGAGGCAAGAGACTCGCTTGAGCCTGGGAATTGGAGGTTGCTGTGAGCCATGGCACTCTATCCAGGGTGACAGCTTGAGGCTCTGTCTCAAAAAAAAAAAATTGTTCTTGAAGTTTCATAAAGTCCTTTCTGATTTTTTCCAGCAACTCTGGTTTAAAAATAACATCCAGTGCGGTCATTGCCAGAGCATTGGCTGCACACAAAATGTAGAACCGAGCTTCTAGCAATCCTGCAGCCTCAGTGTACTGCTCAGTATGATTCAAGGGTTTAGATCCAATGTAAAAATAGGGATGAATTCCAGGAACCACAAAAGCCACATTTCCAAAATCAGTAAATCCTGAAGGGCCACTTGACATTGTATCTTCTGAAATGAATTCAATTCACAGCTATTCTCCATTTTCCATATAAGCTTTCCACAGGCTCTTATTGGGAAGAACATTGTAATAATCATGTGTTCCACCTTTAATTTCCACTGTGCACCCTGTGGCCAAAGATGCAGTTCTGAAGCAATCTTCTGCCTTTTTGGTCAAAACTTGAAGCTCTTTCATCGAGGGGGTACGGAAGTAATACATTAATTCAGAATAAGAGGGAATGATATTGGGTTTTACACCACCATTTTTTATCACACCATGAACCCTCCAGGTGGGATTCATCTGCTTTCTTAACGTGAACAGATTGTTGTAGGCCAGGACGGCAGC
>CAUYON010166337.1:0-10171 GCA_963573935.1 Arctocebus calabarensis
GGGTTTGAACTTACCACCTCTGGTATATGGAGCTGTACCCTATTCCCTGAGCCACAGGCGCGCCCATCTTGACTATATTTTTACTTACTTTTTAACATGATTTTTTTCATTTTTGAAAGCTGGATACAATGTATTGGATAGGAGCTGAGGTACATAAGCCTTTATTGTGAGGTTTTGTTAATTTGGCCCATCTGTGACTTGCAGCTCTTTTCACTGTCATCCACAGCTATTATACCAGAACCCTGCTGATGTGGTGGCAGGATGTACGGGGAGGGTAGGCATTTTATCATTTTAGGATGAAATCTCAGTGTTAATGGGCCTGTATCTCTGTCCTGTTACTTTCACAAACATTCCTTAGCTTTTTCTCCTATCTCAATACCTGCATCCACTTATTTGTTCAACTCCAATATACATGAATAGCAGTATCAGCATTGTTAACTCATCCCCTGTTGGGAAATACATGCTACTTTGTTAAGCACAGTCAGTGAGACAGGAAGGTTAGCCAGAGCGAGGGTTGGATGGTTGCTCTTCCCTTGGGATAGGTAAGATGCAGAATTAAGAAGCAGCGTCAAGACTTCACCAAAACAAAAACAAACAAACAAACAAACAAACAAAAACAAAGCAAAACAAACAAACAAACAAACAAAACCCCTCACCAAAATACTTTTAGCCTTAAAAATAGATTTTCCATTATTAGTCTTGAATTAAGAACAGGAGATTTGGGCGGCATCTGTGGCTCAGCGAGTAGGGTGCCCGCCCCATATACCGAAGGTGGTGGGTTCAAACTCGGCCTTGGCCAAACTGCAAAACAGAAAAATAGCCGGGCATTGTGGTGGGCGCCTGTAGTCCCAGCTCCTCGGGAGGCTGAGGCAAGAGAATCGCCTAAGCCCAGGAGTTGGAGGTTGCTTTGAGCTGTGTGACATCACGGCACTCTATCGAGGGTGACAGCTTAAAACTTTGTCTCAAAAAAAAAAAAGAACAGAAGATTTGGCTTGGCACCTGTGGCTCAATGAGCTAAGGCGCCAGCCATGTACACCTGAACTGGTGGGTTCGAATCCAGCCTGGGTCCGCCAAACAACAATGGTGGCTGCAACCAAAAAATGGCCGGGCGTTGTGGCGGGCACCTGTAGTCCCGGCTACTTGGGAGGCAGAGGCAAGAGACTCGCTTGAGCCCAGGAATTGGAGGTTGCTATGAGATGTGATGCCACAGCACTCTATCCAGGGTGACAGCTTGAGGCTCTGTCTCAAAAAAAAAAAAAGAACAGAAGATTTTTAGAGACTGTGAGATGGACATTGATCCTAATAAACTCTGTGACAACATGAAACATTTCAGTGCTCACAGTGCTCTGTTGACTGACTGCTCCTCAGCAGTCCAGTGAGGCAGACTTGCAGAATAAATTGATTAATTTAAAAATTATAAAGATGTCTCTTAAAAAAATCATAACAAACACAGAAAAGTGCAGGCAAAAGAATGAAAGTCATACTCCATCCCACCATCAGAAATAACTACTGTTAATAAGAATTACTTTGTTGCATTTAAAGTATGTTTTAGTTAATCTGATGGAAATCTCATATTATATACAATTTTGAAGCTTCCTCTTTTCATTTAAAACTTTATCATGAGCATTTGCTCATGTCATCACAGTGCTCTAAAACATTTTAGTGGCTGCATAGTATTCCATATTATGTATGTGCCATAATAGACCTTTTTGTCTGCTATACAACCTCATTCAAAAATGGAGACAAGATCTAAAGAGATTGTTAGAATACTTCTTAGAGAAAATTATGCACCAAGTTTATGTGAACAGATATGATGCTGCCTTCATTTCAAGTCAGATGGGACTGTTGAAGTCATCCTGTGTATTAAATGTTGAACACATATCTTAATGCCACACAGTGAAATGAATGTTAGTAGTCAATGTTGGGGGTGCAGATATGTCTTTGATATACTGATTTATTTTCCTTTGGATAAATGCCCAGAAGTGAGATTTCTGAATTGTATGGTAGGTTTATTTTTAGTTATTTGAGAAACCTGGGTAGGTAGATTTTGAGTTGGATCTTACAGGTTGAGTGGACATCTGGAAGATGAAGAAGAGGTAGGGAAGCATAGGTTATTCTCCATATCCACCACCCCAGACCCATTGTCTTCCCAGTTCTGCCCTGCTATGTACCTTTAGGGTCTTTCATTATAACATTCAGCCCCCAGGATCCCTTTTGGCATCCATGAGGATTCAGCCAATGGAAGATAATACCTGGAAGCTGGTCAGAGGGTGGCAGGAGAGAGAGATTGGGGTGTTTTTTTCCTTGCTTCCATCTCTTCTGCATCATTCTATCAGTGGCTAGTTTCTCTACATAAGGCCTGGTAAATTGAAGGCTGTCATAATCATCACTATATTTTGGGATGAAAGCAGGTAGCAAAGTCAAGTGAATGGAATGAGAAAAACAAGATCAAGGAGACTAAAGAGTGGAGACCATTGTAGCCATTCACCCAAGAGATGATGGATCTGTATAAAGGCAGCGGAGATGGGTGAGAGACAAGAGCACATTTAAGGTAGACCCTATGAGACTCAGTGATGAGTTAACATAAGGGCTGAGAGAAGAGGTGAATGTGACATGAAGGTTTACGAAGGTTGTTGATGATAGATATATGGAAAGATGAGGATATTGGAGGATAGGGAGAAAATAATGAGTTTGGAGGACTGTTTGACCACATTTAGGTCTTTGCTGCCAGAAGGACATTGGCTTATGCCTACATACCTCCTTGCATTTATCAATGAATTTAAAATTATTCTGATGAATAAAAAAACCTTCTGTGTATATTCTGAACCAATGTAGACTACTTGTATCAGTTCATTTGTTTTGCAATAACAGAATACCACAGACCAATTTATTTAGCTTATGGTTCTGGAGGCTGGGAAGTCCAAGAGCATGGTGCTATCTGGTGAGGGCTTTCACCCTATGTCATCTCAGGGCAGAGGCACAAGGGCAAGAGAGTGCAAGAACAAATGAGCAAGAGAGGCTGATGCTTTTTGGTTTTTTTTTTTCTGAAACTTTTTACAACAACCTACTTCCATCAATCCTTTAATGGATTACTTCTTTTTTTTTTTGAGACAGAGCCTCAAGCTGTCACCCTGGATAGAGTGATAGCATCACAGCTCACAGCAACCTCCAATTTTGGGGCTCAAGCGAGTCTCTTGCCTCTACCTCCCAAGTAGCTGGGACTACAGGCGCCCACCACAACTTCCGGACATTTTTTGGTTGCAGCCATCATTGTTGTTTGGTGGGCCCGGGCTGGATTCGAACCTGCCAGCTCAGGTGTACGTGGCTGGTGCCTTAGCCCCTTGAGCCACAGGTGCCGAGCCACCTAATCACTTCTTAATGGTTCCACCTCTTAATGCCATTGCAGTGGCAATTAAATTTAAACTTTTAATTAAATTTTTGGAGGGAACATTTAAGATGCAGCACAACTGTACTAGGGTTATGAGATGAGAGTCAGTAGCAATGAAAGAGTTGATCTGTGCCACTCAAATAACTTATTAATAATAGGATGAAGGAAGTTTTTTGCTAATGCTTTAAAAATATTAAATTAATAATAAGTGAAAATGTTTTTAGTAAGTACAAAATGGAGGAGTAGATTTGAGACCCTTGAAAATGTGAAAAAGTAAGTTTGTGTTTTTTATGCAAGTTTTCTCTTTAAATTTGATATTACTCCTGGAAAAATTTATTTTTAAAAGAGTAACTTTATACAACATTACTAAAGTCAATTTCCAAGGCTAAATTGTGAGGAACAATTTTCCTGTCACTTGTCACCAAGGAGCCTGTACTTCCACTGCTGTGATTATTTCAAGGTGAAAGGTGAGAAGGAATGTTCCTTACTGTTGATTCAGCTGGGATGTCAGTATTGGTAATCTCTGTCGCTATGGTATTTGAGCCTGTTGGCTCTGAAAGGATTTACTCTTTTGCACAAAGAAAGAGCAGAATGGTGGTGGCAAAGATAAAAAGAAATGAGATTTAGGAAAAGTAGATTTCTGTGTCCACAAAATAGCTTTTTATTCATGAAAGCTTTAATGGGAATTAGTAGTATTGTTTCACATAAAGGGCTAGATTAACGTAGTGCCATGAAAGGTAGATGCATTTATAGTTTAAAAATTTATACTGATCTGTGACATCCTTTGGTGAATTAAAAAAATCAGAGATGGGTATAAAGCTATTTCTTGTTAATATTAAAACACATCTATTTTACATTTTATAAACACACATATAGATTTAATTTAAATATTATACCTAGAAGGACCCTTTTATATGCTTGAGGAAATTCAATCTCCTGTTGTTTGATTACAACTTCTGAAAATGATGGTAGAAGACAAGCTTTTGCATGTGGTGGGTCATTTCACATGTGCTGGAGAAGTTACAATGAACAAGAGGATATAACATCAGCTATCTAGGAATTTTCATACTTAGAGAAAATTCCTTTACAAGTAAATAGATCTTATTTTTATTTTAATTATCTAAGATGGTGGAAGTAGGGCTTGGAACATGTAGCAGAATGATTATGGTGCTAGCTACATCTACCAAGGCTGGTGAGTTTGAATTTGGCCCAGGCCAGCTAAACAACAATGATGGCTGCAACCAAAAAATAGCCGGGCATTGTGGTGGGTGCCTATAGTCCCAGCTACTTGGGAGGCAGAAGCAGGAGAATTGTTTGAGCCTAAGAGTTGGTGGTTGCTGTGAGCTGTGACATGACAGCACTCACACTTTAATGAGGGTGATAGCTTGAGGCTCTGTCTCAAAAAAAAAAAATCTATCTATCTATCTATCTATCTATCTAGCACAAGGTGTTGTGGCAAGTGCCTGTAGTCCCAGCTGTTTGGGAGGTTGAGCAAGAGAATTGCTTAAGCCCAGGAGTTTGAGGTTGCTGTGAGCTGTGACACCAAGGCACTCTAGCAAGGATGGCATAGTGAGACTCTGTCTCAAAAAAAAAAAAAAAAAAAGGGTGGTGGAGATAGTATCCAACCCATTTGTTTTATAGATGAGAAAACTGAGGCCTGAAGATATTAAGTAACCTGTTCAATGTTCTGTGGCTAGTTCATGGCAAATTTAAAACAATTTATTTTAATCCCATTGCATTTTCTGAGGTTATCACAGAACTCAACCGAGGAAAAGATGAGGACAATGGCAAGAGGAAATGTACCAGCAGGGCCACTCTTCCACCACTGCAGCCTTCGGGCTTTTAAAAGTTAATGTTCATGTTTACTGTTATCTCAATGGAGAGCTCAGTATCCTTATGTGTTAAATTCAGGAGATCAGATAAGTGGTGTGAAAAAGGAAGAGATTTGATATATGAGTCAGCAGCTTGGTTTTACTTGGACATTTACTGGTGGGATTTGAAGCAATAATGTCTTCTCTGGACTTCAGCTAATAGGTTACTTGCTTATTGATAACATTGTGAAGGATGTTTGTTGTTCACCAAATATCCATTTCTCCTTTTTTCTTTCTTTCTTTCTTTTTTTTTTTTTTGAGACGGAGTCTCACTATGTTGCTCTCAGTAGAGTGCTGTACTGTCACAGCTCACAGCAACCTCAAACTCTTGAAACTCTTGGGCTTAGGTGATTCTCTTGCCTCAGCCTCCTGAGTAGCTGGGACTACAGACGCCTGCCACAATGCCTGGCTATTGTTTTGTTGTAGTTGTCATTGTTGTTTGGCAGGTCCAGGAGGGGTTCCATCCCACCAGCTCCGGTGTATGTGGCTCATGCCCTTGCAGCTGAGCTATAGGCTCTGAGCCTCCATTTCTCCTTTTTTGGTGACAGCAACTTTGAGAGACTCTTGAGACTATCACCAGATCTAGCTAGCTTATCAGGGCCTCTCTCTGGAATTCTTTTACCAGAGAGTGAGAACGGATTTCTCTTCTCCTTGCTGGGTTCTTGGTCTCAGAAACTGAAGAATGAATTCACGGATCACAGGCAAGCAGAAGTGATAGAGTGACAGTTTATTAGAGGATAGAAAAGCCACCAATACAATGGAGGGCAACTAACTCCTTGGGTTGCTGGTACAGCACCACTCTTCCTGGCTTTTATGCCTTGTCTGGAGGCCCAAATCTTGCTGGCAAGCAGTGATTGGTCTGCAAACCTAGCTGGGTTACATTGACTGGTTTCTTTAAACCTTAACTGACTGGCCTCTGCTGATTGGTCCCTTTTTGCACCCAATCCCCTGCAGTGATGCTCAACCTACCGAATGCCTGCCATGATGTATTTTCATTGTTACAAAGGGGTCATGACCCACAGGTTGAGTTCCTTCCCTTGGCATGCCCTCCCTAGCAACAGCCACTGACCAATGGCTGCACGGGTCTGGAAGAGACCCTCCCTCTTCTCTGGCCGGGTCTTCTAGTCCTTGCTTAAAACCTGGCTTCTATCAGTGGGATTACAAAACAGGTGAAAGAAGGTCTTTTATATCTGGCTCATGTTGCTGGTTATTTCCTGAGGAGACATCCCTCAGTTCCGGCTGCTTAGATCCATGCAGTGACCTTTGCTTCTGTGTCTACTCAGATTTCTTCTCCAGCCCTTTTTCCAATTCTCTGAATTAACATTCTGATATTTCACCTTTCTGCTGAAGTTAGCTACATTTGGTTTCTGTTGTGTGTACAACCGAGGCTGAAGTACTCCTAATGAGGAGAAAGTGAAAGCCCTGAATCAGATGGGTATCTTCCCTCTTCAGGGCTTTCTGAACTGCATGTTTAGAGATGTGACTTGCGGTGTTTTGGGTGCTACATGTCTCAGCCAACTGGGTGCAGCACATGCCTTCACAACCTGCAAATTTGGGGCGAGAAAATACCCTTCATCTTAATAGTTAAGGTTTGAGAACACAAAAGAAGAATCTTAAATCTTTAGGGAAGGAAGAGATGTAAAAAGGAAAATAAGCACAAGGTCTCAATGCCAAGAATAACATGGCAAACTGTGTTGGGCCCGAGAGATGCCTGTTATAGGACTCCACTTTCTCATGTGGGGTAATTTCAAACCAGATACTTGAAGCCAAGATGGAGAATTTGAGAGCTTTAGATTTTATTGTCTCCTCCAGGTATTTTACGTCTGTGCTGCTCATGTCCAAAGATGACTGTCTCTTGTATTCTCCCCCATTTGCTTGTCATTACTCCTCTGAAAGGATGCACTGAGGCTTCCCACAGTGACTTTTCTAAAACGATATTATGAGCTCCTCAATATTGGCATGACCCACGGAAGACACACTGTATACACTTCAATCATTTTGAAGATTTAAAAAATATAAATATATGTAAGATTTTCTTAAACTTTAGCATACATCAGAATCACATAGGGGCTCATTAAAATGCAGATTTGGGGCCCTATTCATGAAGTTTCTGATTCATTTGGTCTAGGGTAAGGTCCAAGAATGTGTATTTCTTTTTTTTTTTTTTTTTTTGAGACAGAGCCTCAAGCTGTCACCCTGGGTAGAGGGCCATAGCATCACAGCTCACAGCAACCTCCAATTCCTGGGCTCAAACAAGGGTCTCTTGCCTCCGCCTCCCAAGTAGCTGGGACTACAGGCGCCCGCCACAAAGCCCCGGTCATTTTTTGGTTGCAGCTGTCATTGTTGTTTGGCAGGCCCTGGGGCTGGATTCGAACCCACCAGCTCAGGTGTACCTGGCTGGCGCCAAGCCCATTTTGGCAATTTTCTTCAATAATGCCAGTACCTTAGTCATCTCTCTTTATTCCACAGTTTCTTAAGTGGAAATCAACAACTCTCCTAAAGCTTTATACAATACTGTATACCAAGGCTGGACAACTAAGTTTGTGAACTTCTCTTAGAAAAAGTGCTACATCCCCCATTGCTGCATATCACTATGGTCATGAGATGGCCAAGGGCAGCACTTTAAAGGTGACCACAGTGATATTCAGCAATGAGGTACGTAGCACTTCTTCTAGGATGAGTATGCCAACTTAGTTGTCCAACCTTGTATTTATACATGCATTTCTGCGAAGAGTTCATAGCTTTCATTGGGTTCTTTGTGATCTATGACCATAAAAATTATCAGTGAACATGACAAAAGCAGAGGGTTGAAAAGGGCCTCCACACCGAGGTTTGCCTTTCTCTTGCTGCTAGGAACCCTGAGATCAGCACTGGAAGACTTCCTGCAGGATGAAAGCTCAGCCACCCCAGATACGTGAATGAGGTCATCCTGGACCCATCCTGCCCCCGCCAATTGACCCAGACCTAAGGAATCACCCAGGTAACCCATAGAATTTTGAGAAACAGTAAGTCATTTCTTAAAAGTCATTAAGTTTAGGGTGATCTGTTACATTCATAGTAAATATTGATTAAGCAACAAAGAGAAAATCCAAGGACAAAGCAGAACCACGGGAGGTTCTTACCTGTGGCACCATGTCTGAGTACTCTTAACCTGGCCATCTTTCTCAGTCCCACTGGAAAGTCTCTGTGTGAAGGTTCCACAATGGAGCCCTCAATGTAAGTTTGAAAACCTCACTAAATGCTACTTGAATTCTCTATGTTTTCTCAAAAAATGTCTCCTTTCATGAATAAGTCTTAAAAAAAAAAAAAATCCATGGTTTATGAATTTACTTACTTTAAGTAGTTCATACATATAAAACCGGATATCAAAGTCTGTCAGGATCTGGTAGAGTTGCTGAAACATTTTAGAAAACAGAAAGTTAATTTAGTCTCACTGCATCCTGTCATCTCAAGTATAGGCCATTCTCTGTAAGCTCATTTGGTGCTCAAGTTACTAAGGAATCCCAGGACTTCTTACCACTTAATCTGGAGCAAATAGGGACACAGACTAAAGATGAAGGTGTAATATTTCAACCTTTAAAAAAAAGGATTTCCAAGGGAAAAAATATTCAGGACAATTAATGCTCCATGACTTTAATACCCACAATTACATTATTGTAAAGTCTAAGTTGTCCAACTGTCTTTATATTCCTACTGCCCATCAACAAAACCTATCGCAGCACCACAGTATACTTTGGAGAAGTGAGTTTTGAGGGGATAGCAGATATAAGATGAAAATTATCAGCTGATGTGGTAAAATAGTGACAAGATAGGCTGTTCATGAATAAATACGAGAAAAATGATGTCCTATATCATTTGGAGCTGGGAAGGGCTTTCCAAAAGTCTCTACCTTCTGTTCCCTGAAAACAAATTCCAGGCTGGGAAAAAACAAATATTTCATAGGCAACAATTTATGTCTTAGGGGTAAGAAAAAAGGAGTGGCAGAATGAGGTATTAAAAAGAAAAAGGGGTAGCAAAAATGATCACAGGCCAAATAGACATACAAATTAAAATTTTCATCTTTGATAATCCCAACAGTCACTTATTGGGAGTTTTTTAAAAAGCCTTCAATATCTAAGGGTTAGAGTAACATTTATGCAACAAGGTTTATTAACAGCATCAGAAACCCTTGTCGGAAACTCTATTATCTTTGATATTCAATCAACTCCAGGTAAATCTCTTTCCTCATCAATTCAAGTAGGACTTTCTATAGAACTAACCAACGTGCCTTTGTTGAACTTCCGTTGCTTCTCTATTGGAAAAAAACCATAACCAATGCAGGGAATCTCTTCAGGGAGCATAGGCAATATATACAATGTGTCTGTGTAAAGGAGGAAATAAAACTACGTATCCATATTTTTTGTATCTGTGAAGATGATAAAGCAGAAATGAAAAAAAGGAGACTTTTCACTGTATACTATTTTGTATTTTTGATCTGTGTAAATTATATTATCTATTCAAATAATTTTATTTTTATTTATATATTTCTTGTTGTTGTTGCAATTTGGCCAGGGCCAGCACCCTATCCACTGAGCCACAGCTGCTGTCCCTTGCAGAGTATTTTTAAGATGGCCAGCTACATCACAGTATCCTCTGGTCATATCCGGTCTTAAAGAAATAAGACCCTAACCAAGAGCAATGGCGCACACCTGTAACCCTAGTACTCTGGGAGACCAAAGTGGGTGGATCACCTGAGTTCACAAGTTTGAGACCAGCCTGAGCATAAGTGAGACCCCGTCTCTACCTAAAATAGAAGCACTGAGGCAAGAGGATGGCTTGAGCCCGAGTTAGAGGTTGTTGTTAGCCATGATGCCAGGGCACTCTGCCCAGGGTGAAGGCTTGAGACTCTGTCTCAAAAGAAAGAAAAAGAAAT
>CAUYON010166340.1:0-77636 GCA_963573935.1 Arctocebus calabarensis
TCTTTATATAGTGATCAAGGAAATGCCATGAAGGATATCTGTAACAGTATGATCAAAATATTTCTGAATGTATATGAATCGTGCCCTGTGATTGCACCAATGTACATAATTCTGATTCAATAAAATTATTAAAAAAAAAATTAAAAAAAAAAAATAAAGTGCTCTTCTGAATAGCAGACAACACCAAAAAAAATATATATATATATAGATTGTACACTTAAAAAAAAACCAGCTAGGCTAAAACTCAATTAGATTTCACACAGGGCTTTGCAATAGCTTCGCTGGAATTGCAAGAATATAGCTCAGAAGTACAGAATATGTTCCTTCTGTCTGAGGCTTTGGATTTCATCTTATTTGTCTCAAATTTGAAAAAAACTGCATTAGCTACATATAATACTTCCATGATTTAGGATCTACATGAACTTGGGTAGATTACTTCACCTTTCTATATCTTAGTTCTCTTCCCTGTTAAATGATTTTTTTTTTTTTAAGGAAACAAACCCAATGTTAAAACACATTGCTCAACAATAGGCTTTGTAATTGTCACTTGTTATCAAAATAAGGAAGTAAAGAACAAAATATGCAAGCTACAATCTCTCATTAAAAAGACAGAGATAGTGTTAAAAATTTTAACCACAGGAACTATTAGCATGAAAATGAATGATAACTTTATATATGTGATAGACTGCAGAAGATTCCCGTGTAATCTCTCTCACTCATAACAGAGTTAGATCAACCTAGACTATGGGGAGATAGATGACACAGCAAAGAGAGTTCCACCAGGAAATAATTTGCTGTGGTACAAAATAGGGTTGTGTTTGAACACTTTTAAAAAGTTGTACATTGATAATTTGATTATATTTTTGTGTAATTTGGCTGCATAATCTTGACAATAGAAAGTAGAATTCAATATTCAATGACAGAATTTGCTAGAAACTATGAGATGCAGAACATTTGTTCTCAAATTAAAGTCTCCATTTTTTGATGACATTAATTGCCCTCTGGATTCTAGCTAAAACTCTACTTAAGGAAGTCAATTCATTCATTTACCTGAAAGCAAATTTTACAATCAGTTCTGAAACTTTTGTCTACATTGGAATCACCTGACAAATTTGTAAAATATGGGGACCCTATGCCTATTTTGATTCCATTGGTCTACGAAGGGACCAGAGAAATTGCTTGTATAGAAAACGTCAGGTGATGGTAATGCTGACATTGCTGATCTGGAACTATATTTTGAAAACTGCTACCTTAGAGACTACCTAGGAAACCACATAGTATAATTAATCCTTTACCAAGACTTAAATTTTACCCAACCTAAAATGATTGGTGTCAAATTTTAAAAACTTCCAACCTTTTTATTCATGAAATGGGGCTAATCAAAACTTTTTAAAAATTGAAACACAGTCTTACTTTGTGTCCCAGGCTAGAGTGTCATGGCATCATCATAGCTTACAGCAACCCCGAAGTCCTGGGCTCAAAAGATTCTCCTGCCTCAGCCTCTCAAGTAGATGGGACTATAGGCTCTTGCCATAATGCTTGGCTATTTTTTCTATATTTAGTAGAGATGTGGTCTCACTCTTGCTCAGGTTGGTCTCAAATTGCTGAGCTCAAGCAATCCTTCTTCAGCCTTCCAAAAATGCTAGGATTTCAGGCATAAGCCACAATATCCTGCTTTAAGAACTTCTTTTTCATTTTCATTTTTTTTTTTTGAGACAGAGTCTCACTTTGTCACCCTCAGTAGAGTGCCATGTCATCATAGCTTACAGCAACCCCAAACTCTAGGGCTCAAGTGATCCTTTTGCCTCAGCCTTCTAGTTAAGCCTATTATATTACTTTGGTCTTCCTGTAATAGATTTCTTTCAGGTATACATAACAAGAATCATTGCTATTGCTTTTAGAGACTTGTTTTTATTAAATGAGTAATGTATATCATACAACATATCAAGTTTCCCTTTGCTGATTGTTAGCAATTTTGGGGACGAAATACATGCCCCAAATGTAGCAAGTGTATAGGATCTCACACTAAGCATTTTTGTCTCACACTATGCCTTTTTGTTCACAAACTTTACTTCTGCAGTTATTCTTGTTTTATTTTTCTCTTGATCCTCTTTTCTTCTTATTGAGAGTATTACAAGTATTTTTATAAATCACCTACATTCCTTCCTGAATTTCAGTAGAATATAAAGAAACAAACATAATTTTGTGTTATCTGGAGATGTGTTTGTAGAAACTTTAATACTTTATCTTATTAGGACTTCATGCCTTGGCCTTTGGATTATATAAAATGACAGATGGGATATTAGAGCATAACAAATGCCACAAAAGGTCAAGTGTATCTATTTAGCCCAAAGCAAAGATATCCCCCCCAAACACAGATACCACTTCTAATATCCAACTCAAATGGTTAGGGAAGTATCTGAAATCTTATTTTCTATGAAATTGCTGTACGATTTAAAATACTCTTATTTTCATTTTAAAGAAAAATATCCAGATCTGAATAAAGCCAAAGCCATTTTTATTTGTCTTCAATTTACTTCTCTCTGGGTTTAGGCCTTGGCATTTCAGGTATACAAGAATTCTGAAATGAAGGATGTTGTATTCCTCATGTCAGTATTCATGTAATTAAGGGAAGAGACTTGTATTTTGGAAGTAGATGCTAATGTAAAAATCTCTGGCTTCTCTAGGTTATTATTAGTGGAGAAGCTAGAACCCGGTGCCACTAGCTCCATATTTATACCAACATAGCCACTAATGCTTTACTTAATAAGTTCTTGACTTTAGCAAGGAATGGAATATAGTAGAAAGAAAATGAAGGTCAATAAACATGTAAGGATAATATAGATGTAAGTATGTAAGAATCCAAACGGCTTTTCTTTAACATACAGAGACCACAAATATTATGATTGTGATGACTTAATTACT
This sequence comes from Arctocebus calabarensis, assembly GCA_963573935.1. NCBI lineage: Eukaryota > Metazoa > Chordata > Mammalia > Primates > Lorisidae > Arctocebus > Arctocebus calabarensis. The sequence goes on from CAUYON010166340.1 coordinate 2,926, forward strand.
AAGTCATACAGCACATAATACTAAAGGTTATGAGTAAATTTTGCTACTTTCATTCTTTTATTTAAGCAGGTACATAAAAGCAAAGTATTTTTATGACTTTGGCCAGGAATGGTATCTTGAATATAAAAATCTCTTGAAAAAATAAAGGTAAAGAAGTTCTCTCTTGGTAGAACCTATACATCAATTGATTACCAGTAAGTAATTCAAAAATATTTATACTGAAAAAGCTTTTGAAATTCTCATAACAATTCATGAATATATACAGATACTCCTCGACTTACGATGGAGTTGCATCCCAATAAGCTCATTGTAAGTAAAAAAATTTCATTATGTGAAAAGACATTTAATATACTTAACATACTAAACATCATAGCTTAGCCTAGCCTCCTGCTTTAAATGTTCACAGAACACTTAACATTAGACTACAGGTGGGCAAAATCATTTAACACAATGGTTCTCAACCTTCCTAATGCTGCGACCCTTTAATACAGTTCCTGTGGGTTGTAACCCACAGGTTGAGAACCACTAATTAATATAAAGCCTATTTGGTAATGAAGTGCTAGCTAACTCGTGTAATTTACTGAATACTTTACTGAAAGTGAAAAACTTGAAGTATGGTTTCTGCTGAGTATGTATCACTTTTGCACTATCCTAAAGGAAAAAATCTGTATGTTGAAACATCATAAGCCAGAGACCATTTATTTTTTATTCCAATAATTTAGTAATAAACTAGATTCAATTAAAATACTATTAATAGAAAAAATACTTGTACGAAAGAAACCATAAGAAGATAATAGAAATTCTTCCTAAACAATTTGGAGGGGTTGTAGGTCTTATAACATGAACAATTCTAAAAGATTTGTCCTTTATATCTTTAATCTCCTATATTACATAATGTTTTATTTTTAAGTAAGGCAAATTCTATACCTAAGATCTGGTATATAAACACATTACAAATTTTAGCACTTAATAATATCATGGGGCCATTGCATTATATGTTTGTGTCTGACTAATCTGCAGTCAGTAGTTTAAAAGAATCTGTTTCATATGATTAACTGATTATTTTACAACTTTTAAAAAGAAAAATGTCTTGCCTTTGAATGGTAATCTTGTTCCAGTCTGGGATCTGATCCGGCTACCTGTTTGTATTTGTTAATTTTCATTTGGCGATTTCTCTCCTCTATATCCATAGCACCTATCGAGTAGAAAAAAACCCATAAAATTAATGCTTATTTCTTATTTTTGAGTCCTACTTACAGGATGTACAAAAGAAATGCTAGGCTGATATAGTACTTTCACTCAACGTATTATGTACAAATTAAATGTCATTTAAAAAAATTTATTTAAAGTATGCAATTTGGTAAATTAATTATTAATTATGAAAAATAATTTTAATCTGATTAAAATGTGAACAAGTTTAAAGAGAAGACAACAAACAGAAAACACTAGACAGAAAATACTTTCTGGTACACATTAAGTCCGGGAAAATGTATTTGACAGCATACAAATTTGATAATAGTAATATTATAAGACCTCTGACTTTTCATTAATCAGGATTTGATTTATTTACTGGTAATAAAGTTGCAAGTCAGTGTCAAACACAATTTTAAAATTGCATTTAGAAACTATTATCATAAAATTAGGCTATGTATTAAAGCAGTTTGCCCCAGAATACAGATAGACCTAATTATCAGAAAGTTTTGAAAGTGAATTTTCTAGAACCAGTATCAAGAAAGAAGCTCTTGGACTAATACTTCTGTTAGCATACCATGCCAGTAAAGGCATGAGTATTACTAAAATCAATTTTATTTAAAAAATTAGAAAAGTGAGATGGTACAGGTGCTGTCTCAAAACACATCACTTAGAGATTTTAAGAGAGTCTTAAAAAACTTTGGTTATAATAAGACTTAAATTCAGTTAGCAAATTCTAGCAATATAAAAAAGCATTTTGAAAATATAGTGCTGATTTTTATTAAAAGATATTTATAGGAAAACGCCATTTCTCATAAATATATATAACAAAAAATCTTAATCATATACTACAAATCTACATATTGGGAAAAATAAGCTCAGTGGACTCAAGTGAGCATCCATAACAAAGTGCTGCCATGTAAATTCACATGCAATGTGTGTTTAGGTAGAAGTATAAACATATACGTATATACCCCTTAATATCGTAACTTTAAAACTGCAGCAAAAGTACCTAGACAAAAGTGTACCTATTAAAATAGGTATTTTAATACTTACCTGATTTTAAAAATAGCATAAGGGAAAAGAGGACTGGCAATGAACCAGTGTAATTAGAATTTACAGTATCCTCTTTTTAGTTAATGTTTTAATTTTTGATATTTTAGATTTTGAATATTACTTCTTACCCTGCAAAAATCTCATTGTGTATATTAGATAATTCTGGTGAGTAACAAATTATGAGTAAAAACTGTTTAATTAAAATAAGACAAAAAGCAAAGAGAAGAAAGAAAATTTTGAATAAAAGTACATATATAAAGAGCTTACACTACATGACATCTAAATATAGCAGTGAATTTAAATAAACTATTCAATGAAGTAAGACAGTTTGTGCCTTATAATAGTCACATTGTAATAAAGATTTGACTAATTGATTCTATTCCAAATAGTCTGTATGTGTACATGCAAACTGGTAGCCTTCAGTGGTCCTTGCTCTTCTCCCTTCCCTCTGCTCCACAGTCTAACCCCAGCAACTGCCAGCAGGATGGATTTCAGGCCAGCTGAACTCTCATGAGACTATGCTGTGGGCTGGTAGGTTCCCCACCCAGGATCCCAATCTGAGTTGAGACTGCTGCCCCTCCATGGGGAAGGGGTTCCCTGTGAGCATGTCTTAGCTAGGACCTACACTTTATTCTCCCCATTGATCTGCCCATATTACCTCCCTCACCTCCTTTGTGACCCACTGTTAGTCACTTACTTTAAAATTTTCTGTATTTTATTGATGCTGATTAAACATGTTTCCTAAAATCATACCACAAATTCTGTAAGGTATTTATTTTGACATAAGCCATTTAAGAAGTTTAATTTTGTTTTTAAAACAAAAAGTAATTTTGTAGCTATTATAACTTAAAAAAAAAAGTTAAAATGGCTCAGCACCTGTAGCACTGTGGTTACAGTGCCAGCCACATACACCAAGGATAGCGGGTTCAAAACCAGCCTAGGCCAGCTAAAAAACTGCAACAAAAAAATAGGCAGACATTGTGGTGGGAGCCTGTAGTCCCAGCTACTTGGGAGGCTGAGGCAAGAGAATCGCTTAAGTCCAAGAGTTGGAGGTTGCTGTGAGCTGTGATGCAACAGCACTCTACCAAGGGCGACATAGTGAGACTCTGTCTATAAATAAATAAATAAATAAATAAAAGTTACAGTTAAAGTCATGTTGATAACTTTTCTATGGCATCCCAGTAAAATAAAGTTAATTTATAAGTGGATTTTTAATCCAAATGTGGAGTTGAACACAACCAAATTAGCTGGCAGAAAGCCGGTGGTTGCTAAGGTTTTACCATTTACATTTGCACTACAAAGACAATCAATTATGTGGATAGTTTCTTTTTCTTTTCTTTTTTTTTTTTTTTTTTTTTGTAGAGACAGAGTCTCACTTTATCACCCTCTGTAGAGTGTGGTGGCGTCACACAGCTCACAGCAACCTCCAACTCCTGGGCTTAGGCGATTCTCCTGCCTCAGCCTCCTGAGTAGCTGGGACTACAGGCGCCCGCCACAACGCCCGGCTTTATTTTTTTTGTTTGTTTGTTTTGCAGTTCTGCCGAGGCCGGGTTTGAACTCGCCACCTTCGGCATATGGGACCGGCACCCTACTCGCTGAGCCACAGGGGCTGCCCAATTATGTGGATAGTTTCAACAGAGTTTGTGGGGCGGGGAATCTTTCACTCTTAAGAAAAACTTAATATTGGCATAGATACCTTTAATTCTTACATTTAATAGGAAAGAAAACTTGTACTTTTTAAAAGGATACAGTTTAGAATAAATTTAATTACAAAAAGCAATTTTTTTTTGTCATACCCCATTCATACCCCAAAACTTCTGTGAAGGACACAAATTTAGCAGTGATCCAATTCACAATGAAGTCAGTGACCAGAAGATAGCAGGACTGCAGACTCAGTCATCCATCTTGTGATCTTAAACAAAATACTCAAATTTGGGGATCTTAAGAGAGCCAAGTCTTAAGCTCAACATCAAAACTCAAGAAAGAATGCCAAATCTCAGAAAAAAATTAGAAACTTGGAATTACAGGCATTATAAATGTCCAGGACTGTCTTCCGGACACTACACTGGTTAGTATCTCAAATTCTTGTGACTAATTTAACGATTTAAAAAAAACATTCACCCCTGTTCCCCATCTCATCCATTTCTTCTAACTTTACCTAAATATTTAGCCTCAGTTAAAAAAAAAAGTCTTCCTATATTGAGATAAAAAACTTCACTAAGTGATTGTTCATAAGGGTTTCTTACGAAATAATCACATCTATTAATTCCTTTACCTTTGATAATTATATGTCTTCACAAAACTAAGATCTGCTTTGAAATAGTTTAAGGTTAAAAAATAAATTTCTCTTCTTAATAAAATAACATATTGAGAATCTGTAGAATAATCATTAAACATTTACATTTTATAACTGAATTTATTCCAGATGGTATCCTTTTAAAAAGTGCATACTACATTTGTTTTACAGTTAAAAGTTAAGAATTAAAGGTATTTGTGCCCATTTAAAGTTTTAATTAATAGGGAAGATTCCCAGCCCCAAACTGTTTTCTGTTGAAATTATCCAAACAATTGATAACAAAGTAGACAAAGATAACTTTAACAAATCTAATCTAGTTTGACAAATCACAGAGATAAAATAATCTGAATATAAATCAAAATATTATCCGAGGCTTTTTCTAACTGAAGTTAAAGAAGTATATTACTTATACAGAAAAGACATTTTTAAATTAATTATACTTTACCAAATCTCTGAAGAAAGGAAAAAATTATTTATGTTAACTATCCAAAGTTATACTTTACAAACTTTTAAGAAAATAAAAATAATTTGAAACAGACACAATACAAAAGGAAATACAGGCAATAATAAGGAGGGTGACAGACTAACATATTTAAAATGAACAAAGCTAAGAGGGTCAAATTATGTATTCTTAATGCTAAATTAATGCAATGAATAAAAAGACATATTCTGTGGCTATAGCTATTTGTTCAGTTCAAGGTGACAATTACAGGTAAGAAAGCATGGTTAGACATGTTTATTTTCTAGTTTCAGTGGAAAGACTATAAAAATGATTTCTTTCATCAGAGTACTAAGTATAGAAATTGTTAAAAATGCTCACAAGATAAGAATATGTAATATTTTATGCTATAATTTTGTTTTAAAAAGGCAGTGCAACTGAAGAAGAAAATTGGTTTTACTAAATATTTTAGTCGTTCTTTGAATATCTAATAACTGTGAAAAAACTTATTTTTCAGATTGACAATCATATACTACCTGTTGAACAACAATTTTGTTTATATTAACACCATCCAATGTGTCCAATGACACTTATGTACCTGCTGTACAATGATAAATAGTAAATTACTTAAAAAATACAACTTATCAGCATTGTATAATAGACGAACATTAATTTGATTTTGTTTATAATATGTTTGTTTAAAAATGATCCTTCCTTTGCTCCCAAAATATAGGAAATCTGAACTCAATATATGTTTAAATGAAAATGGAATGAAATGAAGAAGCTCTAGAAACTTACAGAATTATTTTACTACCTTGAGGCTTACAGTTATGAACAGTAATATTTTAAATTAGGTTGTCAACATTAACAACCTAGTCTAAGTTTTTGGGTTACGTGTTATTGTGTGCATGTGTGTGGTGTGTCTCTATTAACTCCCTGTCACATTCCTTGATTAATACTTCATCGGGGGGAGGGGTACTACAGATAAATTTCACAGGCTCCTTTCTCTATAGGAAAAAACCCCTGATACTTGAGCTACTTTGGGAAATAATCAAGAAAAATCTAGTAATCTCAGAAAATAGTGTGTGTGTTTCTTGTAATCTCAATTGAGTGAATAGACAAACCAAAATTTTATTATTCAGAGAAATTAGATTTTAGCATCAATTAGGTTTTGACATTAAAAATTAGGGATGTATTTGAGTCATAGGGAAAGATTAGGGTTTTGCGCCTATAGAGCACAGGGGAAGTAACCACCATAGAGTTGATGGGCCTTGGTACTGCCCAGGTTTGGGATAATGAGCATATTGCTTCAAAGAAAAAGTACAATAACCATTGATAAAAGACATAAATGTGAGTCAGTTTTACTGGATTAATAAACTATTCCCCATTTGTGTTATGTACTTCAGAATATTCTACCTTTTATCTGATGGCTAAATACCTATATTAAGGGAAATATAATATGCAGAGTAGCACATATCATAACCCTGTATAATTGTCTTGTCCCCATAATATTATGTTTTAACATGACATAATTATCAAATACAACTGCATTCCACATCTGGGACATAATTAATGTAGCCATAAGATATATTTCAACTACTTCACTATACTACATACCACAAGATTGTGTGGAAGGTTGAAAGGAGTATAATAATGAAATTTAAAAATGCATCTTTACATTTATGCTTGTTTAGAAACATAATTTAAACACACTTCGAGTTGTTGGTAATGTTAATTTAAAAATGACACAAAAATAAAAATACACATCATATTAAAAACAAAGATCAGACCAAGGTTGGAAAAGAGACCTATATGATCTTTCTTGTGTATACCAGAAAGTCATAGAGTACAGAATATTCCTTGTGTTATAATCAAACATTTATCTAAGTGCTTATGTGATATTAAAATTGAGATCTCTCCTTCTCAAATTTACCTAGCCCTATTATTGATACTCTAAATTCTCATTTTAAAATGATCATGATAGCAAACATATGGTGAGCTTTTAGGAAATTTAGCTAATACCATGTTGCAAACAACAGGCATGTGAAATAAAGTGATTAAACTGCTTGGAAAATTAAATTGAGAAAACTTGTAGAGAGAAATAAAGTTTCTGGTATTTAAGGAAACATTGCTAAAATAAATTAAATTATGACTATAAATGCCAAATGTGAAATAAGCTTCCTAGAAAAGATTTGTATTAGAAATTTCCTCCAAATATCCATGGTGATCATTCTAGAAAATGTTATATGTTTGTGTTATGAACTGAGTGAGACAAAATGAGTGACCCTTATGTAGAAATATTATAATTAAAAGAATTAAATTTTAATTTTTATTATATTATTTTATCTATGTTGGCTAAATATTTTACAAAGTGACATTAATATTTTTAATCAAGTTAGGATCACCATTAAATTGGAATTATTTTCAATGAGAAAAGGAAATAGATGTGTAGATTTTAAATAGTACTCATGCTTTGACAATAAATTTTTTTCCAAGGATGTTCCTGATGACTGTTACTAGTCAAAGATACAAGAATGACTCCCCGAGTAACTAATGTCATGTAGTATAATAGTCTCTCAGAATTCAAAGAAATGTATCCCAGTTATTCCACAAATAGGGAAATCTCATAAAACGTTTCTATTCAATACTGAAAATAAAAGCGGAATGAAGGTTAGAGGAGAATTAGATGATGAGACATCAGGACAGACTAGCTTAAACTAGAAACTGGACTGAATTTTAACCTTTCAGATGCTACTATGCCAATACTAGTTACATTCAGCATCCTAAATATAAGTGCAAACTAAACAGAGTTGGTCTCCATTAAATTTCCCTTTCTTTGTTTTTTGTTTTTTTTTTTTTTTGCAGTTTTTGGCCAGGGTTGGGTTTGAACTCGCCACCTCTGGCATACGGGGCCGGTGCCCTGCTTCTTTGAGCCACAGGAGCCACCTAAATTTCCCTTTCTTAATTCCTTCTTGTTCTACTCTTCCCAGCCCTCCAGTATTGTTCTCTTGTATTTTTCTCTGCAAAAGGTCTTCTTTCTTGGCTCTAACACTTCTATACCCCTCACCTTGTCATAGTAAACCCTCCATTTCTCCTAAGGTTAAAGATACGGATTCTGGCACAAAATCCGACTAGTTTAAATTCCAGCTTCAAACGGCTTGGGTAAGTTACTTAACAGAGCTGTACCTCAATTTTTCAATCTGTCAACTAGAAATAAAAATAGTACCTACACAGAAAGCTAAACTCAGTTATGAATTGTAACCATATATATACTAAGATGACTTACTTATCTGAAATGTTGACTGAATTTTAAGAGTTTATTAACCCAAAGAAATCTTTGAGAAAATGCAGAGTAAAAATAGGTTTTGATTAGTCATTGTTCCTTAAATACTCTAAACTAAAACTCTTTCAATCCCCTTGTCAGAACTAGTTCTTATATCGAAATCCCCCAAGAGTAAAATTTGAATTATGTGGAATTAACACCCTGGCCATTAATTATTCATCACTAATCCAAGTTTTTATAATAGGACCTATTGCATCTAGTATAAAACCAACAAGCTTTTATATGGCTTGAGTATTTAGGTTCATTCAAGTGGCCCTGTATATTTTAGCTGTAAAGTAAAAATACCCAAATGTATTTTTTTTTTTTTTGCAGTTTTTGGCCAGGGCCGGGTATATGGGACCGGGTCCCTACTTCTGGAGCCACAGGCGCCACCCCAAAATACTCAAATGTAGGAAGCCCTTTACCACATCTCCAATATAGACTCAAACACAACATGTCGTTTCTTTACTCCTGGTCATTTAGTAAGAACTCCCTACTCTTGGATCTCTCTTATTTCTTTTTAGAGTGAAATAAATAATTTATAACTTGATTGTAGTGACGTTGCATGACTAAATACATTTGTCAAAGGTCATAGAAATTTGTAACTAAATTGTGTGAATTTTGCTTTATATAAATTATATGTAAATATAATTATATTTGCAGAAGAACCTCATTGTTGAGAACTGTAGTGAGGCAAGTCTGATTTCTCAAAGGTTACTAGGAAGATTTTATTTGCCAAATTAAGGGATCACTCTTCAGCACCATTCTTCTGGAACTCATTGCAACATTTAATAAAATTATTACACTATCCTTGATATTTTCTCCTTCAACTGCTGGGCCCTGAACTTGTCTGACTTTTTTAGTTCATTCTTTATCAGACTATTTCGCTAGCTAATCTTTCTCAGCCCAGTTTTCAAATGTATGCATTTCCTAAAGTGTTAGTAATATTCTTTTTATTTTATCCCTAAATGATTTTTATCTAATTCACTTATCACTTTAATCCTGAAGGCTCTGACCTTCAGATCCCACCTTTCCCAAAAGCTCTAAGATTCATATTTCCAGTTGTCTCCTAGATATCCCCAAGTGGATACCCTTTCAGGACCTAAAACTGAACAGACCCCAAACAACTTAAAATTACATTTCATATCTGTTCTTTTCCCTATTATCACTACCAATACATTTCTAGAATATCCAGAATCTGTTTTATTTATTTATTTGTGGTTAAATGTCTTTCATGTTCTTTACCTTCGTTAGTATCTTGCCCACTGCTCTATATTCAAAGTCCCTTGTTTGTTTTCCAGCTCGTCTACCTTAGTCATCTCTTTTTATTCTCACCCATTATTAGTGTCCAACCTGCAGCCCATGGGCTACATGCTGATTATGTGAGGACTCTTATCTGTGGTGGTAGGTATCATGAAATGTATGCATGGACCTTTTCTTAAAAATTTTTTTTGCTCATTAGCTTTCATTAGTGTGTGTATTTAATGTGTGGCTCAAGACACACTTTTTCTGCCAACTTAATAGCAGAAAAGAAAAAAGTTGGACACCCCTATATGATAGGCCAACCCCACTCATTACCATTCCCCTCTGAAACCCTGTCTTGGAAAGGAGTCTTGGCTTTTCATTTCTTGTGTTGTGTTAGATTGAATAGATCACTTTTGTATTAACATACATTTAGAACTATTTTGGTAATATATGAAAATCCATTTTAATTTTGCATATTTTCAATAATTTTTGAAGTAAGATTTATTGAGGTATAATTTATATAAAGCAAAATTCACACAATTTACTTACAAATTTCTATGACCTTTGACAAACGTATTTAGTCATGCAACCTCACTATAATCAAATTATAAATTATTTATTTCACTCTAAAAAGCTCCCTGATGTTGCTCTCTTAATCCTCTCCCTGCCAGCCTAGGTAACCACTGATCACATGTGCAGCATTTTCTTTTTCTTCAGTAATGTTTTGACTAAAGTTTTGCTTGCAGCACAGAAAATGAAGCAAATATAGTTAAAATCTTGTTCTAGAATTTAGTATTACTTATCTATACAATTTTTAACAATAATACTACTTTGTTTATATCAGGAATTGTGCTAAGAGCTTCAAATATTTCATAATTATGTTACTCCGCATAACTATATGTTCCAGGAAATTTTTTTCTCGATTTTAGTCATTAGAAAATTTGCATAAAGGCCACATAACTAGTAGGTGGCAGAGACTGATTTCCCCTTCTCTAAAACGCGTGATCTGAAATATTTAGTCATGAAATATTTCTCAGTTCTTCCTTCCTCTCTCTCCTGCTCTTTCTCACAAATGCAGAGTCAATATTTATTTCATTCTTCTCTTTTTACAACATTTTCTATTCCTTACAACATCCCTCTCCTTTCTTTCTGAGATGCTTCTCATTTTGCTTTGGCCAATTTTTTTTTTTTTATAATATTTCAACTTACTCCCCCATCAGCCCAAACTGAGATTATAATATAGTCACTTAAAAATCTTTTTAGAGATTCTTGCTTCTCCATTCTTGTGATACTTTACTAAAAATGGAGAAGCAAGAATACAATGTATGCAATTCTAATATGAAGCCAATAGACAATTGAAAACATATCCAAAAAAGACAAAAATTCAAATCAATTCAAGGTTCGGGGTGTGGGGTGAGGGAGCGGGGAGATGGAAGAGGGGAGGAAGGAGAAGGGTAGGGGTGTTCCCACTTAATGGATACAATGTTAGGGGTATGGCCACCTCTTGGGGCAGGATACAATTATAAGGGGGACTTTACCTAACAAATGCAAATGTTTTAACAGAATTCTTTGCACCCTCAATTAACTTGAAATAATAAAAACAAAATCTTTTTAGAGAGCCCTTGGATTCTCACTTCTTTACTCTGAAAAGGCCTGTCAACCTTCTTCATGCTCTGAAAGATTTATAATTTCTCACTATATTCTCTTCACGAGTTATTAATTAATGCAATTATTTTTGTTCTCCACTATGCTTTGCCTTTCTTACTGTTAAGTTTCCTTTCTCATCTTCTCCTTAACATCTCACACTTGATCACAAATTTGACTTATTACACATGTACTTTCTTTTCAGTGCAAACAATTGAATAAACATATTTTAATCATAAATTAATTACCACCCAGTGTTGCACTTCATTCACTTCCCTGCAAAACTTAAATTTTTGAAACTCTCTTTCTTTACTGACATGTAAGTGACTTTTCACCAAAAGTTTAAATTATTCACCTATTCTGGATTTTAATTGCCTTTACTTTACCTTCTGTTTATTGGTCTTAATTATGTATGTATCTCTGGCCCCTTCTATATAGCTTATTTCTTCCCATTCTTTTGGTTTGCTTCAAATATCTCCTTTGCAAATGAGACTTCCTAAATTATTCCATCTAAAGTAAACCCTTCCTTACTCAACCCCACTAGGTCACATAGAATTGTTTTTCTTTTTCTTTCTTTCTTTCTTTTTTTTTGAGATAGAGCCTCATTCTGTCCCTGTAGCTAGAGTGTAGTGATGTCATCATAGCTTTGTGCAACCTCAACCTCAATCTCCTAGGTACAAGCTATCCTTCCATCCTTCTGCCTCAGCCACCCAAGAAGTTATGATTATAGGCATACACAACCATGTCCAGCTAATGTTTTCTATTTTTGGTAATTATTGGATCTTGTGCTTGCTCAGGATGGTCTCAAATTCCTGACCTCAAGCGATATTCCACTTGGCCTCCCAGAGTGCTAGGATTACAGTTATGAGCACCTGCACCCAGCCAAGAATGTTAAATAATAGCACTTACAACTACTTAAGTTCTAAACTATCTTATTTAAGGACTATTTCATCTCTCAAAAATATAATTTCCATGAATGGGGTATGTCTTTGCCACTTTTTCATCCCCAGCACCTAGAATAAGGCCTGATACATAAATACTTAGCAGATATTTGTTGAACAAATAAATTTTTAGAATAGCGAAATACCTTTAGATTACCAAAACAGGCTCGGTGCCTGTGGCTCAACGGGCTAAGGCGACAGCCATGTACACCTGAGCTGGCGGGGTCAAATCCAGCTCCAGGGCCCACCAAACAACAATGACGGCTGCAACCAAAAAATGGCCGGGCGTTGTGGCAGGTGCCTGTAGTCCCAGCTACTTGGGAGGCGGAAGCAAGAGACTCGCTTGAGCCCAGGAATTGGAGGTTGCTGTGAGCTGTGATGCCACAGCACTCTACCCAGGGTGACAGCTTGAGGCTCTGCCTCAAAAAAAAAAAAAATAGATTACCAAAACAAGGATTTCAGAAACGACAAATAATAATTTCTTTTATGTAGGCCAATAACATTATACCATAATTTAACATGCCATATGATAACTGGAAAATAAGTTGAAATCTAGCATAGTCCCATTTGCTGGTTATTTGTCTATAAGGAGATTTTTATTCCCATACTAATAAAGCTCATATTTTCACTATTAACACATTAGGTATAGAGTTGAATAAATTTCTGAACACAAAATGTGTATTTTGGGATTTAGAAAATATTAAAAGAATGTGAATAGTTTGAAAAATTCATGATTTGTATTAATATTATTTTTGGCCACATGCTAGACACTTCATGAAAATTTCTCTAATCCTTCACATAACCCTTCAGTCCTAAATGAGATAATAATAGCCCATAGTTTTCCTTTTTTTGATATTTGTTTGCTTTTGAAATGAAGAATTTTTCATTTTGGCTAGTCATTTATTTTTATTCTCCTGTTGATTAAAAGTATAAACACACACACACACATGCACACACACAAATTATCAACCATTGGAGAAAATAAGAAACTTGTCTGAATTCACATAGGCCTTCAAATTTCATACTTTACTGCTCTAACAACATGCCTTTTAATAAGGCAACAGAGTATAAAATTTTTCTTATTTTATTGTTCTTTACTGGAAGCATTTTTTTTTTTAAATTTAAAATGCGAAAATTTGTCATGTTTTTGGTGATAAAGACAAACAACTACAATGGTCAGGAAGTACAGTCTGATGTTCAGTTCTACTCTTAAAATAAATTAAAAAAAATTTAAACTATCTCGGAAATGAGAATTATCCAAAGTTCTTACTAATTCATTATAGATTACTAATGTATTAATTTAGCATCAAAATCTTGCAAAACCTGATTTTACTAATAACCAGCATAAATCATAAGAGTAAATAAGTATATTTGTCTGAAAAATAACCTTTTGGCATAATCTGAGTTAAATGATGCTAGTTAACACATTGCTTACGGGTCATGAGTTACCTGGAAACATGATAGTTTCTGTGTAAAATTGCCAGTCAATAATGTGTTAAGATGGTAGAGGTGTTAAGTGATTCTATATAATAAGCAGGTGAGAGATGAGGCAGGAGAACGAATAAAATAGGTTGAATTTGGGACAACTGGGAATTGAGACTGGGAGAAATGAATCAGGGAACAGCTACTATGTTAAGAACACCTATGATTCTTAGATAGTATAAAATTCTTAGATGAATAAAAGTTTGTAACAAGTTCTGTACAGATATTACCGTTAATTTCTTTCAAATTAAAAAGAAAGAGAGGTGTTTCTAATTTCCATGTGAAAAAAAAAATTTTTTTTTGATAGAGTTGTGCTCTGTATCTTGAGCTACAGTGTAGTGGTGTCATTGTAGCTCACTGTAGCCTCTAACTGCTGGGCTCCAGTATGCTCCTTCCTCAGCCTCCTCAACAGCTGGGACTACAGGTATATGCCGCCACATGTGGCTAATTTTCCTATTTTTTTTATAGAGACAGGATCTCACTCTTGCTTAGGTTGGTCTCAAACTCCTGGCTTCGGGAGATACTCCCATCTCAGCCTCCCAAAGTGGTAGAATTATAGACATGAGCCTGAATAAAATTGTTCATTCTAAAAACTACATTTTAAATAATTTGTTTAGCATTTGCCCCATTATTTAACACTCATATTAACATCTTTTTTATTGCTAATATGCCAATGAAATCTGACAAGAATCAAAGTGCAATTTTGAAATGATATATGCTATAATTTGAATGTTTGTGTCCTCCCCAAATTTATATGTTTAAATCTTAACTACCAAGGTGAGCCTTTGGAAGATGCTTAGATCATGAGGGCTTAGTGCAGGATTAGTGTCCTGATAAAAGAGGCCCAGGAGAGACCCATTTCTCCCCTCACATTTGAAGACACACGGAAAAAATGGGTGTCCATGAACTAAAACGCCCCCTCACCCAACCACACACATAGAATCTGGCTATGCGTAGGTCTTATACTTCCCAGTCCCTAGAATTCAAAAAAATACATTTTTATTGTTTATTAGCCACTCAGCCTATGATATTTTGTTACAGCAGCCCAAATACACACCAATGGGTAACATTTAGAATAACCAGAGAAGCAAAAGGAAAAAATATATTATGATTGTATTAATTTTGAAAAAATTCCCCTAGGTAACTCCAAAAGGAAATGAAGCAATTATTTTATTAAGTATTATAATTACAACACAAAATGTTACTTATTGTATTTTTATTAAGAAGTATTTGAAATCCATTCAACTTGAATTGTTCAACTTTTCAAATTAGAATCAGTATATGGTAGACCAATGGATCAATCTAGAGTAGTAATTTTTTTACATATTTTCTAAGACCATTGAAGTAGCATAGACTGACAAAACATCTTTTATGTCCTTATGAATAAAAATGATATGTTACACAAGCACTAAGATCGTCAGATACCCAAGACCAGGACTGCAAGTAATTCTGCAAATTTGTATAGTTGGAACTTAAATTTAGAAACATGATGTGCAGATGTTGTCTTATGTAACTTACCAAGTAGTATTTTTTAAATCTTCTTTGTATTAGACTTATTTAACAATTACCCCCCAAATTAATTAGCATGTTAAACTTTTTATAAGAGTAAGAACAAAAAAGTGCAATATACCCTAATAAAATAGACTACTTTTCATTTAAAAGAGACTTTATTATGATTTCCAAGTGCTAAATCAAAGATTTTTGCTGCTTCAAAATGTATAGTTAATTCCATTCCTCCGTTTATTATGTAGAATTCTGTAGCAATGATTGTACTCTAACCTAGTAAAACAATTGAAGGGTCTATATAATTGTGGCTTAAAACATAAAACACATTTTGTCAGGAAAATGATTAGACTTGTGAAATTATTTTTCCATCATATTTTGGGTTGAAATATTAATAAGTGGTGTTGCTGAAGAAAAATAATCAAGTTGCCTGTTCATTAGAGATGTGAATGACAGGTTAATAGAGATATTACCTTTTATTTGTCACCCCAGTTTTTGAAAAGCCTTACCTATAGCTTTTATTAAAAAGGTTAAATTAATTCTGAATTGTACATCACAAAATTTACTGCTTTTTTTTCTAAAATGATTTCCTTTTTCTATACACATTTTCTAATTACCTTCTCTGTTATTCTCTCTTTGCTCTTTTTTCTTTGGAACACAATGCCTTAGTCCTCCTCACCAGGTTTAAGTGAGTTTGTGGAATCCTAAATGCCATGCTAGTTAATACAGACCATGGCCCCACTTATAGTATTAGGGGTATATAAGAGAAATTCAGAAAGCTTAGATTTCAGCTTCTCCACAGCAGAAGGAAAAGAGATATTATGGTCTAAAGCTATAATTGCAGTTTAAAATAATGTAAGGGTATATGTCATATCTATTAAGTATAGAGTATAAATGTCTTAACATAATAATTAAGTAAATGAGGTATACATTAACCAGTGTGATGTAAATGCTCCCAATTCTATATAAAATCAGCACATTGTACCCCATAAATGCATTAATGTATACACAATCTATGTGTTTATGATTTAATAAAAAAATAAAAAGTTCATGCTAAGAAAGACCTCAAATTATGTTAATGATGTGAAGTACTTTTAGAACTTACTATCTGAAGACAATAAAACATTCTCTTTTGCTCCATAAATTTAAACATCTCACATATGTCCTATATACCATTTATTGTTTTGGAAGAAATGTTGCTTCCATTGTTAAACTTCTCTTCAGAATCTTTAAATTGTCTCAATCAAGTCTTTTTACTCTGTCTTTGTGGATATCATGAAGATTCCTTTGCCCAAAGTCTAAGTTGCACTTCTAAATTTTCTTACCCCTCTCTAAGGTTCATTCCTTCTTTCCCCAAGCACTCATTCTTTTCTTAACATTTTCTAGCCTGTACTATTAAGGCAATCTACCCCAACCTTCTTTCTCTAATTCCTCCTGCACTGCTTAGAGACATCCTATCTTTTCCACTGTGGACTCATTTATTTAAATGCAGTACATCCTCAAACTCATCAGAAAGTGTTTATTTCCTCTCTTATCCTAAATGGAATGTTGATCCTCCAACAAGAATACTATAATACTCAGAAACATTCCGAGGGAAGGCTTTCCAAAATCCTATACTGATACATATACTACAGAAGCCCAGAAGTGAAATCAGCATTCTTCTAGGTGTACTTTTCTAATCTAACATAAATCTACTTCTTTTATATTCATATCATTATTCTCTCTTGATGCTGTCATTTGCAATATTTTTCATTTGCTATCAAGCTTAGGCCTTCAGTAACTTCAATGTCTATATAAAAATTCTAGCATCAAGGTTCGTTGCTTTCCTTCCATTACCAACTGTAATCCATGATACATCTTGGAAACCCACCCCCAGGTCTAAAAACTTATTTATTTGCAATTGTCCAACATCTGAAAATTCTAAACATCATTAAATCAATCTTTAATAATATCAATTTGCTTTTTTGTGACTTAGTTATCACCACAGATTCCAGTTCTTTCGTTGAACTTTCTCTCCCAGTTTAATAAAAATTCTGCATGATTTAACATGACAACATGATTTAATATGACTAACATCCCCTCCATCCACTTGAACATTATTTCAATCACTTTACCCTCAACATCCGTATTTTATTTTCTACTACTTGCCCATGTATTACCAATGTTGGATCCAAGCAATTGCATCATTAAGTGTCTTAATGATTGAAGCACATAATCTTAGATAACCAAGGTCATCATAATTTTAGAGTCTTCACTTAGCTAAACTACTACCACCGTTCTAGATATCATTGGTGAACTCTCCCTCTCATCCCCCATGGTGAATACTATTATTTTTATAAATTCCCCAAGCCATCAGGAAGCCCTAGTTCACACTCTCTATTTTTATTTTTCTATTTTCACTCTCCCTTCCCTTCTCTTCAACTTATCTTTCACTCCAACAACTTCCCTGAAACCAATCAGGTAGAGATCATTAGTGAATAGTTTTTATCATTTAACAACACATTTGTCTTTCACTGGAATTTGTCTCTGTTGACCACACCCTTTCTTGAAATGTACTTCTTTCTTGAATTCTCTTTTTTCATACATATCCTACAGTCTTTAAAGAATTCTTTTCAAGTTAGTTTTCTGGCTTTTGTTCTTTCACCTACCCCTTAAATGTAAATAAATGTTAGTGATCCCCCAAATTTGATGCTTGGCTCTCTTCTTATTATTCATATGCTACTAGAAATTCCACTTATTTCAATGGAATCCCCTGAAATCCTGATATTCCACCTTTATATAAGACTCTAGCCCAGACTTCGCTCCTGAGTTCCATATATTCAATCACCTCCACTAGTTATTTATACTTGATTATTTCCAAGGAAGCTTAAACTCAACTCATCCCCAATGTGAATTCTACATTTTCCCTGAAACTTTTACATTCTTGTAACACCTATATTCCTTATCCTGATAAAATGTACCACCACCTATCTAAGTATTTCAATCAGCTGAGATTTTCTTATTCCTCCTCTTCCTGAATCAATAATATGTAGATGGTGATAAAACTTGCAGATTCTACATCTTTAAGTAACTTCTCATGTATTGATTGCCTCTATTGATATCTTAAGTCAGAACATTATTTCTTAATTGATCTAATACAGAATCTTCATAAATGATTTTTTCTTGTATCGCTTCAGTCTTTTATATAGCTGCCAAAGTAATTTTCCTAGAAACATGTATCTGACCTACTCTGTTGCTTTATATGCTTCAATAACCTGTACAGTCTTAATAAATATGGTCTCGGCCTACTTTTGCTTAAACTTGTTTGAAGCTATTGGTCATATTACTTCCTCTGCATGAAATGCTTGCTACACTAGAGACTAATATTTTTCTAACTTTTAATATTTAACTCAACTCTTGTATGAAGTCTTTCTTGAATTAATATTTATCTCTCCTGGGTGAAAATGATCACACCATTTTTTCTAATTCCACTGGTTTCTATATATAGCAAAATAATTATCTTATGGTGTTTGTAATTAATTTTTGCATTTATTTGTTAGACTTACACTAGAAAAAGTCTGCAAGGATAGGGATCTATTTGGTATGTTCTGTTATTTCCAGCATCTCGAACAACACCACATGTGTTTTAATAAATGTATGTTGAATGAATGTACAAGTTTCAGCTCAAATGTTACTTCTTCCATAGAGTCTTTTCTGACCAAAAGAGAAATTTTATTTCTATTTATAGCTGTATGTAATATGTTGTTAGAATCATCTGTATTGGCACATATACATAGTATGTTCCCACATCCTTTAAGTCCTTAGTGTTATTGATAGCTTCTTTAAGGTATGAATTAGGACTTTGGTATTCTCCATAGACTCTAGAACATCACTGAATTCACGTTAGAAATAAAATATGTTAGGAATTACATTAAAAGAAAAACCTGAAAATAGTTTTAAATATAAAATAAGTTTGAAAGCAAACTAATTATTAGTTAATTTAATCTAGCTGACTAGATAATTTTCATTTAATTATCCATTTATGAAAAAATTACATAGGTATACATATTACATGAAAATTAATCAATTTATTTTTATCTACCTAATCAGTGCAGTTAAAAGTTGAATATACAAATATCTACAAAATGCTTTTAAGATGGTGCATTTTATTAAAGAAGAATGAAAAATTATGAAATGAGTAAAAAATGGTAAAAATTTCTAGGACAAGTTAGATAAATGAAATCATAACAAAGAAAAGCAGTAGAAGAGACAGACCTGCATATCTTCTCTTTGTAGCATCCGCTTCTTCTGTGATCACATCGTGTAAGGGACAGACATAGACAAAGGAGATGGGTGTGAGTGGATATACTCAAAAGGTTAAGTAGTGATAGTGAAGGAAAGGGCCTCAAATCATTTTGAGAAAGAATCCTGTGTATAGTCATAGGGAAAACATAATCAAATTCATACCATTAAAAAAAGAACACATAAGAACTGATGGCAAATTAATTAGTTTTGTAGGTTAGCAGAATCAGAATAACAAAGTTAGTGTAGAAATAAGGAGGATTCAAAAGATTATAATTATTTATGTACAGCCAATCATGAACTCCAATGCTGAAGAAAGATACCATTAGTAATATCAATGTTACTTGTATGACCACATCGTTTGAGACATTATGGAGTCAATTTAAAATCAGTGGAAATGTTTGTGTATTTTTAATTATCTAAAAAAAGAGAAAGTTTAATTGAGTTATCATCAAAGGAGCAATAAAAATAGTATGCTTTGCCAATTAACCAGGGCATATATGAAAATAAAGTATGGTCATCAGGCTAATCATTGAATTACTTCAAGATAGCAATGTATTACCATAAAAATATTATGGAGTAATAAACATAATACAACTCATTATAAGAACAGCAACTGAAATATGGCTTTATTTCAATATTAAAAATTCAAATTAACCTTCAGTATAAACAAATTTCCTTTGATCACATTCCTTCATAATGACTATTTATTCAGTAGGTTCCTACAAATAACACACTAGAAATTATCAACATTCTAATCAAATGTATCCACCCAAATCCAACATCTACTATAATAGATAAAGGTATGTGAAACATTTCTTTCCCCAATGCTAGTGGAAAAGTTCAAATGACATCTTATTCAGTAATTTAAAAGCTTGAAAATATCTCCTAAACTTTGTTAAGAAAACATTTTTTCCAAAGATATTAGTGAGTTAGTGTTAGTATGATTGACACAGATGAACAAAACCAAAATCGTCTATTTTAAGTACCCACTTAGCTTTAAATTAGATATGACAAAATTCTTAAATATCACAATTAGTTCTGCAATAGTTGTAATTATAGTTTTTGAGTGATAAATAGAAAACTATACTATATCAAAATATACCTAGAATATTAATATATTGACATTATAGCTCTTGGAAGAATTATTTCATATAAGAAAATTATATCTGTATATGAATAATGAGGAAATAAAAACTTTCCATTAGAAAGTGCTAACTTGACCAAAATAATTATTTTTAGAAAAAAAGAAAAATTTTAGTATGAATTATAGATAAATGGAAAAGGAATGGCACATTTTGAAACTTTATGTCATTTTTATTGATATGAACACATTTTTTCACCTATTAAAAAAATCAGACATTAAATGGCATCATAATTAAATTATAAACCAGATTGCTAATGGGACTGATGACTACAAAATACTTCACATCCTTCTGAAATGTACTAGTACACATTAAAATGACATATCTCATATTTTCTTTTCCATCTTTAATCCATCAAGTTCTCAAAGAGGATAAAGTCAGAAAAATACAGGTATATTAATAACACAGACCAATACCGAATTTCATCATGTCTTACATTATTATTTTTATATCATGTCTTACAAAATTTTCCTAGATACACATTTATCGTATTACCAAATAGTTTCCTCACAATGTTAAAATAAAATTGTTATGAAGTGGATAAAATAATAATTACATATATTCCATCTCTAAGGAAAAAATTTTATTATTTTGCAGAAAACAAAAAACTAAATAAATGAAGCTTCTTTCTCTGCCTAGTATTTTCTATATCCTGGATTACTTTATATGGCATTGATGCAATGGTTTTCACATTATATAGATTCAAAACATTAAAAAATTCTTCTCAACTCATTCATTCACTTATTGGAGACACATAGTGTTCAAGTGACTTACCCAATGTCATAAAACAAGTACAGTGGCAGAGCCAGAAATAGAACAGAGCTCTCTTGATTACCTGGTCAAATTTCTTTCTACTAGATGCTATGTGACCCAATAAAAACACGTGAAATAAAAGTCAAACAAAGAGGAAACAAAAACGTTTTTCATTAGTGACACCTGAGCTGGACATTTTATTATGTAGTATTTAATTAGAGATGTTTTTTAAAAGTGGCACATTCTATAATTGTCAACCAATTCACCAATGTTTTTACTTTTACAAAGACTATGGTAACACTTATCTTAGAATCAATACTTTAAAAAAATTTTTAGAAAATATAAAATTTATATTACCCATAAGGGGATAAAAATAAAATATTTTGATAATGACCTCATTACTAAAAGTGTCAAATCATTTTCCATTTTTTATGTTATGTAATAATAAATAAGTTAAGCTAAGCATATGTAAAAACACATAACTGTTATTACCAGATAGAATATTCATGCAATTCATAAAATCTTAATGTATAATTACACTCATATCAAATGTATTTAAAACTTGTTGTTGGCTTTCTTACCTTTCTTTTGGTTGGTTTTATTAGGTATTATTTACTTTATAACGGTCTCATTTTTAAAAAGAAACTCAATCAACTATCTCATGTCCAACATAAATGGTAGCATGCTATTCTTATTTGCATGTAGTGTCATAATTAAAAGCAGACTTAAAAGAAGCTAAGAGGAACCCATGCATTCTTCTAATTTTTCTACCTTTCCTTAATCACTTCAAAGCCACAAATATTTTACCATTTTAGTGCTGTTAACGGAGAGTTCTAAAGAGAACTCTTTCTCTTTCATCTAACTAATAACTAGCGACCAGACTCTTCTATAACCAATAAAGCAGACACTTCATTTAATCAATAGCCACTTAAGAGTGAATAAGGATAGTAAAAGTATACTCTTTTTTAAGTGCCCAGTAGAGTCACAATTATAGCTGGATCTTATTTCAAAATGATTTAGAATATATAAAGGCTTTGTAAAAAAAAAAAAAAAGGTACAGTATTTTTGTGTTCATTCCATGACACAAAATATTTTTAGAAATTATCCTGAAGTAAAAGATATTCATAAAATATAATGAATAAACCCATCAGCATCATTTCATAACTTACAGTTAATTATTTTTTCAACAAGTATTTTTAAATTTAAGGTACCATCACATTACATACAATAAAAAGAATGGGAATTTAATCAAGTAAAATAATACTACACATACATACATAAAAACTGTACTTTGGTTTTTAAAATTTAAAAAAATCTATTGAAGACATACAGTCATGCATTTCTTTTTTTTTTTTTTGTGGAGGGACAGGATCTGAAACGTGTCATTAGGCAATTTTGTTACTATGTGATAATCACAGAGCGTACTCACACAAACCTAGATGGTATTTGTACCTAGGCTATACGTGTATAATATAGCCTATTGCTCCTAGGCTACAAACCTATAAAACATGTTTCTATACTGAATACCGTAGGCAACTATAATACAATACTAAGCATTTGTGTACCTAAACATATCTGAATATAGAAACGATACAGTAAAAATATGGTATTACCTTATGGAAACACTGTTGTATATGCATCCATCACTGATTAAAACGTCACTATTGTTCACTGTATATGTATGTATGTATAAAACAATTTTCATTAAACATATTTGATAAAAAGCTCATGAAGATGAATATAATATTAGATTTCATGCAAAATTCTATACAAACCCCCAATTCTTCCTTTGCTAATGTAATGTTTTAAGTATTATGATATTTCAACTGACTGCATACCTCAAGTTCAAACAGAAATGCTTTGTAGTCAACTTTATTTTAAAAAGGCAAGCACATGGAGCCTGTTTACCCATAAATTCATTTTCATCAAGGGTGTGTGATTAACAGTTGAAATTTTGTTGGATGGCTAACATTGTCACTTATCACCATTTATAATAGGCTTACACTTGACCCTGTTATCATTAAATTGTACTCAAGTAGCATGTCTCAAGTTTCATTTTTCAAGAAAAATCTTGAAAAAAGTTTTTCAAACAATTTTGCAAAATCCCTCAGTCTAAATGATTTGCACTATTTCTGAACTAATTATTTCCCATAATTTTGTCAGCCCCACAAAATACTGAATAGTTACAAAAATTTCTACCTTGATAACTTCTATCAAAGTTCAATTTTTGAAAATATTTTGCTATTTTTAAAAATTCACTTAGCTTACACAAAAAGGTTATCTTTTAAATGTTTTCTTTCTTATTTTATGCTGTGCTGTTGTTTCTCTTTCTTTGAAATCTGAAATGTAATCCAATTCTCAATGTGAGGGGTGAAAATCCCAGAACTTTTACAGAAAGAGTTTTAAATAATTTATTTCCAAAATACACCATTCTATTTATCATAAAAATGATGGTTACTGAAGAACAGGCTTGGCCTTATCAATTTATCTGTATGTTCAGAGAAAACTGAACCACCTTGAAATGAGCAACTAAGTTCACACATCATGAAATTTTACTTTATCTTTAAGAGAACATGCTCATCAAAGAATAAAGGTGTTAGTAGTATTTAATTCCAAAGTTCTATTAGTTGATATATGTAATAGGAAACATTGTTTTATGTCACTTTTTTCCATTAAGAATAAAATGCACTCATTCCAAAACAATCCAGAAAGAATCAGAAATTATAAAGATGCTAATAATGACCAAAACACAATCCTGATTTCTTTTTTTAGATTACACAGATTAAACTAGCCTTTAATAAGATATTAACTTAGAATGCTACCTTAAATTAAAATAAATTGTTTTTACTTTGAAGAAACTTAAAAATATTCAAGAGTAAAAGGAAACAAAAGTACAAAATAAAATGTTCAAGAAAAGTTTTTCAGTGTAAAATTCACTAATAACATACTTCATAAATATTTACTCTTCCTTAAAAATAAATTTTAGAAAACATAATTCCAAAGATAAAACAAACAAACAAAAAAACCCTACCTCCACCATAATTACAAATTCCATAAAAAACACAATAAGGCTCTTTTCTCTTCCTTCCCTGTGTGTCTCTCTTTTCTCTTCCTTCCCCCACATGTCTCATGTCTTTCTCTCTGTCTCTCCCTCCCTTCTCTCCCTTCTCTCTTTCTCCTCTCTTCCCCCGTTTCTCTCTCTCTCTCCCCTCTTCCTTAATGCTGCTCTGCAGCTTCCCCCGCTGTTAAAGACCTTTCGTACAAAAAAAAAAAATACAATATGGAAATGTCCACATTGGAAAAAAAGGCAAAGGTTAATACATTAAATAACTTGTATAATGTTAAAAGTAGGGGCTTATGTACACATCAAGAAGATGTAAAGTATCCTAGGAATGGAAAAAGATATATTCAATATACTCAATGTACTGAGCACTACTATGAAACCAATTTATTATCATTCACACTTGCATATGAAAAATGAAACACTATAGCCTAGGATGAAGGAGGGAAGGGGAGAGAAAAAGGGAGGGGGGGTGGGTCGATGGAGAGAGAGTTAATAGGGAGACCACACCTATGGAGCATATTGCAAGTACAAGTTGGATCTATCAGGTGTAAAACACAATGTCTTAATGCTGTAATTGGGTAAATAAGGTGAAGGCTATGTTGACTAGTAGGATGTAAGATCTCCAATTTGTACAAATAATCAACACACTGAATCCCATAATGGCATAAATGTAATCATGATCTATGTACAAATGACTTAATAAAAAAGTTTATTAATTAAAAAAAGATGACTTATTACTCTGAACATTTTCAATTTTCAAAATATTGTCTAAATACATAGTATACTAGTAGTGTTTCACTGCCCTCACTTTTGCTAAAAATCCATAGACTTATTTTCTACATAAGATACAGTAAGGTATATGTACTATCATGGTTTCAGAGTAATTGCAAGTGAAGTGAAGTCTAAAGATTTTCCTAGATATGACATAGCTTATATTTACAAAATAACAAATCAAGGATCATCATTATTTTATGAGTAGCAGTAATTAATCAAACATACCAGCAATCATTTAAAATTTTATCTTTAAGTAAATTCTGAACTATTTAAGACTAACATTAGTCTTTCCAAGACTAGTTTGGAAGAATCTGTGAAACTGTATAAGTTCCCAAACATTCATTAAGCCTAATGAATTTCAAATTTAAGATAGCATTCCCACCAATTTTTTGTGTGATAAATAAAATATAACATTAAATTATTTTATGTGGAAAGAGGCTTTTTTTTTTTTTTTTGCAGTTTTTATCTGGGGCTGGGTTTGAACCCACCACCTCCAGCGTATGGGGCCGGCGCCCTACTCATTTGAGCCACAGTAGAAATAAATTAACTCACAAAGTAAAAACTACAAAATTTAATAGTTTAAAGTTGTTTTAAATGATTAATAATACTGATTATTAAAGGCCACAATGTTCTTTTCTGAAATCAGGTTGTTGATTAAAAAAAATAAACAACAGATTACCCACACTCATGTATCCTTGATTTACACTAAAAATGTTCTGTTAACTTTAAGGCCAAAAAAAAAAATCTAATCGACATCTATTGAAGGAAGACATTAAGTTACTTATTCTAAACCTTATTCATAAAGTCTGACGTTTGAAATTAAATGTGCAATTTTAATATTTTATGCTCACACCAAAGATATTAATATGATAAATGTCATTATACTTCCCAAGAATCTCCAATCTATACTGCTGTCAATTAAGTCAGACAGACTGAAAGAAAATCACTCCTTTTGCTGATTATTATATCAAGACAGCTTAGCTCAGACATGTCAACATTTTTCTTTAAAAAGAACCACATACCAATCATAATACTTTAAATTTAGGCAAATCTTAATAGCTCATTTTCTAGTCTATATCTTGCCATTTAGTCCTTTAATTCTACTATCTTACATTTAAAACAAACATTTTAAGTGTACTTAAATATTTTGTACTGAATAACATCCCAGAATGGCAAAATGGAAAAATTCTCAAGTATTATAAATTATTTCTGCATAGACTTTCAGAAGACAGCAATTGCTACTGATAGATAGCTGACTTTCCATCTATCTCAGGATTGGGTTCAAACCCTTACAAAAATTTTTCTAATGCCACAAGTTTAACACAATAATCCTTTGGTCAGGAATCTCTGTCAATTAATGGAAGATGATCTCTTGGACTTCAGCACATAAAAATTATGTATTAAGTTCTGATTATAATTAATGAATTATTAAAATTGTAGATGTGCTTGAATATTAAATGGTACAAATTCGACTGCTGTAAAGCTTAGGCTCATAAAAACACATTGTGGAAATGTGGTCACCCTACCTAATGATCCCTTTACTTTCTTTCCTCCTATTTTCTCCCTCCATATAGAAGGAGAGTATTTTCTAGATATCCTACTTTCCTTTTAGAAACAAAGTAATATATTTATAAAACACTAAAATTTAACATTGCTTTTATGGCTTCAGCCCACTCCATACTTACTTATGACATTCAGGGTTTGAATTTCCAGGACCATTTTTCCCAGTATACAGCAAAATAAACAATTGCCCAAACAGAAAAATCTATAAACATTCTAAACTATGACATTAAACTACACTAATTAAATTGAAATAATAAAAGTACATAATACATGTGAGAATAAATTAATTGAAATATTTAAAGTAGATGTTTAAAATTTTCAGTTTTGAGATTTTAAAATGTTTTTAAACATTGTATTGTTTCATGATTTTAAGATAAAATGTAATTTATTTACAGAGGTAAACATGATCATCTATGTATCAGACATGATGGCAAATAAAATGAAAAAATAAATAATTATTTATAAACAAGGATAAACCATATCACACAATTACACAGCAAGAATTTTTACAGTAATAATTTTTGTTATTATTAATAATAATATTATGCATAATAATTTATAAAACATTAATTTTATATCTTAATTTACTTTAAAAATCTCCTTAATTATATTAAGCTAATCATGTTTCTAATAAAGTATTCTTAATTGAAGACTTGAAACAGTACGTAACATCATTTTTTTACAACTTTATAAATAAATTTAAATTCACAATGTGAATTCCAGTTTATTTTATCCAATTTTCTGTATGTACAGTTTCACTGAAATATAATTCACAGACTCATTTGCATTATGCTATCTTTCCTTGTTCTTCAGACTTACTATGTAACATGATACTTTATCTCAGGGTACCCTATTCTTTTCCTTAATAGCACTTATTATACTTCTAATAGCTGAATCATTCATATGATTATTTTTCAACTTGTGTACTTTTGCCAGATATAAGCTTTCTAAGGGCATTTGCTATATCTGTCTGGTCTCCCCCAAAACTCAGTACCAACCATAATGCCTAGCATATGACAGGATTACAACAAACACTTCTTAATAAATAGGTTTAATCCTTACAATGACATATTTTAAAATATAGGTTTTATATCTCTAATATAAAATAATGACTCACCACATAAAAATATTTAACACTATTATTACAGAAACAGACATTTTTATTAAAAATACCATTAGTAAAACCTCAATTGAATGTTAAAATTTTCAACAAAAATTTCAGTGGTCTCTCAACCAATTGCTAATTAAAAAGAATAATAATTATTCAGTTAATTATCTCTGCACTTTTTTTTCCTTTTTACTCCTGGTTCAAGTTTTGTCTTCTATGTAATCCTATCTCTCCAAAAACGAGAAGAAAAGAAATGCAAAACAAAAATACTTCACTTCAAGTCACTGGTAAATTAATGGCTTACAGACATTCTTTTTTATAATTTTTTAAACACTTTTTACTGAATTCATATACTACCCTAACCCTCTTCCTTGTTTATGGCAATATTTTACAGCTCCAGAGGCTGTAAATAAATTATTATCAATATATGATATAAATATCTCAATAGCACTTGCAGATAAAAATAGGAATAGCCTATAAAGAAAACATTTAAATAGAGTAATATTGAATTTTCTACTGTACTTTGTAAAGCAAGTATCTCTTTATTAAGGTACTTTAATGTGAGTCAAAATAGTTTAAGTTAGTCATGTTTTTCCCTGAAAGACTAATCTTAACAATAACAAAATAATTGTGTTATTTTGTAGATGTTAATAATATGCATATTTTGGAGAAACAAGAATTAAAATATTCACCACTCAAATCTAAATAGGATCTACACACTATAAAGTCCACACCACAATGAAAAAAAAATGAGGTACAACAAGCACACACACATTTAAAAAGCATGAAATTCAATGCTTGTAGCCTCATGCTTTTATGTGGTTTCCAAACCCTGACAAACCTGGCTCAGATTGGTGTTTCTTTTTCGGTAATGGTTTGTCATCATTTATAGTACCATTCACCTTTTCCTGCTGGTCTTCCCACGTAACTTCTAATATAAATTAAAAAAAAAATCAAACTTATCAGGAATGTTACATAATGTGCACAATAAAAACCTAAAAATATTTCAGGGGTCTAAGGTTTATTTAAGATATTTTTCCTACATTCTCACATACACTATGTAATATATAGTTAATATATGAAATTTAGGAATGCAATATTATTTGAATTTTTTAATAAAATCCAAAACACTAAAATTTCCGTCCAGCATATTCCAAAATTTATTTTCAATAAAATGAATAGAACTAAGGTATGAAGAAAATGATAATCAAAATGGCTTGACAAAGCTCTTAGTTGGTAAATAACATACTAATATATTTAAATAAACATTTTACTAAACATCACTTTATTGTGGTGAAATAAAATGTTTATATGGAATTATCACAGGGAAATTTTTATACATGTGAAGAAAAAATTCACAAATACATTTCAATCATATTTAGTACCTTCATAAAATGACAGAAAAATTCATATGCCATGCGATTGTTTCAATAAAAACCTTATAAAGGAAGATAAAGATATCTGGTAGTAACAGCTTAGTTTCATTCAATATGAATTACCTGACTTAGCTACAATTGTCTAGAATATTTCTAGTGTTATATAACATTCATTCATTCAACAAGCATATATATTCAGTACCTATTATAGGCCAAGCATGTCTACATACTGAAGATATAGCAGAAAACAAAATAGGGAAAAACCCATACTTTCATAAAGTTTATATTTAAGTGAGAGAAAAATATTACAAATAGATAAATCAGTAAATATATTGTGACCTAGATATTGATAAGTACTAAAAGATAAAAACTTAAGGAAGTTTGGGAGTCAGCCATATGCTTATTTGGAGAGAAGGCACTCAGAGCAGAGGAATAGCATATGCAAATGTCCTGAAGTGGAAGCATGTCTGCCATGTTCCAAAAGACCATGGCGGTCACTGTGGCTGGAGCAGAACAAACAAAGAAAAAAGTAGTAGAAGATGAGCTTAGAGTAGTAATAGAGACAGGAGAAGGGGGGAGAGTGCAGGCCTTATAGGGTCTTGTAGGTCATGTATCAAAAAGTTCAGTAGCCACCATTTAAACTTATTCTCATAGTAGCATCCATAAATAATTATGTGTATAAATCTTATCACTTATCTTTCTTTATGTTTCTAAAGCTATACTATGAGTCAAGTAAATAGTTACTATCCAAATATATCTTAATTCACACAAAGTTTCACAATGCCATATACAATACTCTGGTACTTTATTCATCTTTGGCCATAAATGGTATAACATGAACATATTTTACAATATTAAGCTAAACAAAATGTATCTAGGAAGATTAAACCACCACCAAAAATGAAAAAAAATATGTTAATACTGCTGAATCAAATATAGGTTATTTGATTACTTATGAGAAGTGACTATACAAAGTGGAAGGGTTTTCTAATTCCTAGACCTGAAATAAATACAAATAATAATATGAAACTTTATTCTGATCATAGAAAATCTGGACACTGCAATAAAATAAACTTCTTGCTTTAGGAGTACTAAAATTACACTTGGGTGTATAGTTAAAAACCCTGATTTTTCCAACTGCTAAATAATCTGGTAACCATAAAATATAGAATACCCAAATGGTAAACAGTTTGGTAAAGATATTAATCAACTACTAACGAAAATGGAAATCTTAAAACCTTTAAAAAATATGAAAATGTTCTGATAAATTCCAAGCTTCATGTTCCTTAGTCATAAGAATGAGAGACTCATATGCTTCCTTGAACAAAATTCATCTTTAGTAAACAAAAAACAACAGACTGATTTTCCTATGTTGGGAAAAATAATAAGCTTATTAGTAACAAAGTATTTGTTGATCATGAATGATCTGTGCTTTTGGTTATTTACCAATAAACAATATGAAAAATTTTATAAAATTCTTTAAGCTATGTAGCACCTTCCAGCATTTTATAAAGTTTGTGATGCTCCAAAAAAAAAACAAAAAAAAAACAAAGACATGAAAAACATGGTACCTTTTAAAGCAAGATAGCAGAAGAGCTTATTTTGAAAATGGTCAACATATTTTAACTACTAGATAAAATCTTCTGAAATATGGAAAAAGAAAACCTTAAAATAGAATGTTTAACTTTTAAACACTGTCTTTGAGGTGATAAACATTTTCATTGAAGATAATTGTTTATAGAATGAATCACTCATATTAACGGTGAAATCAGCAAATATTTACTACAAAGCATTTATACTCATATGCTAGTAACAAAAATATTCTAATACCCTTACATTTATAAATTCCAACCAACGTAACAATAAAAGAACTAAATAAAAACTATGAATGACTGATAGACAAGGTATATTGATATATCACCTCCTAAGACAGGAAAGGTCGGCATGTGGAACACTTCTGCCACTAATTAGGTGTATAACTCTAGGTAAGTTTCATAATCTCTCTGACCTCCAGGTTCATTATTTTGCTATGAGAAAGCTGGACTTGAAAATCTCTAAGATTATTTCCAGCCCTAAAATTACATAGATGCTCTTGCTTCTTATGATCCTAGATTAGTCAAATTAGATTTTATGGAAGAGTAGCTATAACAGAAATGACGAGATTGAGGTATCTAGAGTTTAGAAGATTTTCCAAATGCTATAAATGTGGTTTTATAAATATTAAACTCTATTTTGAAACATGTATATTTTAAAACAGAATAAAAGTCATAAAAAAACCCAGAATTGACTACCAATTCAATAATTCATTTATCACTCAAAGAAATAGTATTAAGAGCCACCTATACCTAGCCTTCTGTGAATTTATAGCTCATATAATTAAAATAAAGAATTTAAATAAAAATAAACTAGTTTTTTTAATCAGGAAACTGTTGAAATTGTTTGAAAGTTGTTGTAGTTACAGTTAAAAAAATAGCAACATGTGTCTGAGCATGAAACACCTAAAGAATCTTTTCTATTAAAAGACTTTTATAGTAGCTATTAAAAAATGAATAATCTTCTTAATGTAAAATAGTAAAGACCTTAAAATTGAAATTTGCAATTACAAAATGCTAGCCCATGATATTGCAACCTACCACCAAAAGGTAAAAAATGAGATATATAATGTAATTTAAAATGATTGCTCTAAAAGGATACATTTTTTTCATTAAGATTCTTACTGAGTTTTTTTGTTTTTTTTTGAGGCAAAGTCTCACTTTGTCATCCTTGGTAGAGTGCCATGCCGTCACACTCACAGCAACCACAGTCTCCTGGGTTTAAGCAATTCTCTCCTCTCAGCCTCTGGAGTACCTGGGATTACAGGCTGCGGCCACAATGCCCGATTATTTTTAGAGGCAGGGTCTCGCTCTAGCCCAGGCTGGTCTAGAACTTGTGAGCTCAGGTTATTTGCCTGCTTTGGCCTCCCAGAGTGCCGGGATTCTAGGCCTGAGCCACAGTGCCTGCCCTTTACTATTTTAAAATTTCATTGAGTTAATATTCAGTTTTAAGCCTACGTTTCTTAAATGGCATACAATTAAAATGGCATATAATTAAAATTTGTTTGTTTTGAAAATTCAACAAAATATAGAGGAACAATTTCTAAGATTTCAAATTTCTAAACTAGCATTATATTTATTCCATCTTTGATTTATATGTAGATGAAAGTTTGATGAATTCTTTAAAAAATATTAGAGAATTTGAAGAATGATTACACTCATGAAGACTTAACCATGAGGTGATGTTTTTTGTAGGTGAAATTTAAGAAACCCACATGTCTACAAATCAACTATATTCTAGCTAGTCTTCATCATGTAGGCAATTCTTTATCAACACTACAATTTAAAGAACATAAATTCCTATATTAGCAAGATTACATTTGTACAATATACAAATATAATATTATACAATCCTGCTAATACAGGTATAATATATAGTCATTTGTGCTTTCACCTATGGCATCACATTTCACCCTATAAAACACAGAAAAGATCTTGTATCAGGTGGTTTTAAAGGTGAAAAAATAAAGAGCTGATTAATAAAGACAATAACTGAAAACTTATCTTCGTTTATAGTTTTGCACTCTTTACCTCACTTGATTCTCAAAGTATCATATTAGGAATGACAGAAATATGCTAAGATTTCCTTTTCTCTCATGAACTAACTTGAGGCAAGGACCTAAAGCATGCAGTTGGTACAATGTAAAGATAGGCCCTGAGCCAAAGTTCCAAACCTCTGCTCTTTCTCCCATACCAAATCATCTTCCTAAGAGTAATGTGCTTTCAACAAAAAGGATGAAAAAAATGCCTTAAGGCATATTCAGGAAGTCAACAATGATACATGTATGGTACATGTATGCCTTTGAACAATGGCTACATTTGCAGAAGTTATGAGGTGAAAGGGAGTTTTTTTCCCAAATCTGATTTGTCACTTGAGACTTTGTAAAGTATACAAGAAATAAGATTACTCATAAAAGAGAATGAAAAGTAAAATAAAGAGGAAAGACCTCCAGGAATGAAAGGAAAGCTTAGAAAAGAAATTAGAATATATCCATTTATAAGTATTGAACTTCAACAATGGGTTCACTTAGGTTTGTGAATAATGAATGAAGAGGAAAAAAATCTTAAATGCATTCCTACCTCAATATTCTAGTCTCTGCTATAGTTTAGGCCATCAAATACTGGTCTACTGAATACCCTAAATGAACATACATCTTCAGTCTCTTCTCTTTCAAGACCACCTTGCCCATTGTCACCAAGTTAACATTCTATATTACAGATCTGATTGAATGTCCATCTTGCTCAAAAGCACATGAAAAAACCCTTGCTATTTTAAATGTTCTTGAATATCTCTCATATTCATTTTGGAAACATGATCATTTGTCTACTTTGGGAGAGAATGATGTATTTAGGAAATATCTACCAATTTTTACTATAAAGCCCATTCTTACCTAGGTTTGATCATATTTTGAAATTAAAATATGAGCAATAATATTGTCCTGGCTCTAGAAACATTTGTAAGAATACAAAGGAAGGAAAACAAATATAAGATCCTCTATCCCTGTCCATATCCTATCACCCCAAATAGCATCTAAATACCTAGAATGCCTTACAGGAGCACATATTCATTACAAAGAGTGTTCAAATTTCTTTAGGTTCCCTTGCAACCTGGTTTATAGTTTTTCTTTTTCCTTCCTTCCCTCTCTCCTTTCCTTCCCAACTCCCTTTCTACCTCTATCCTTCTTTCCCATAATTTCTTATTTAAAAGCTTATCTATATTTGAAATAACACAGGCAACTACATATTAAAGGAGCAAAACATTTTCTTTTCATCTCACTGTGTAACTTTAGAATAACAGGGTTTGGGCAGGGATGGAGGATTTTGGCTTTTCCTTCCTCTCTGTAGTTTCATGAATGCTTCTACTGTTTAGTCTATAATTCTGACAGTAAATTAATCACTAAGAGCCAGG
The DNA here is from genome assembly GCA_963573935.1 of Arctocebus calabarensis. Lineage (NCBI taxonomy): Eukaryota > Metazoa > Chordata > Mammalia > Primates > Lorisidae > Arctocebus > Arctocebus calabarensis. The sequence continues at coordinate 37,110 of CAUYON010166340.1, forward strand.
TAAGTGGTTGTAGCTGTTAACTTTCCAAAACCAAATGAAATTAGCAAACAACAAAAACAACATAAACTGGAAACTGGAAACAGGAAACAAGACTAGTTGAGAATAGCACCATAAATAACACCAAGATTGCTAATTTCCAAAAAGGAAACTACTAAACTATATACAATCATGCATTGCTTAACAGCATGGAAATATTCTGATGAGAGTGCTGTTAGGACATTTTGCTATTGTGGGAACATCAAAAACTATGCTTATAAAAACCTAGATGGTCACAACCAGGTTATATGATATAGCCTACTCCTAGGCTACAAACTTGTACAGTATGTTACTATAAGAAATATGACAGGCAACTGTAAAAAATCCTAAGTACTTGTGCATCTAAACATATTTAAACATAGAAAATTTATAGTAAAAATATAGTACTATAATTTTAGGGGACTATGGTCAAAATATTTGGTGTGCTGTTGATCAAAATTTCATTATGTGGCACACAACTTTAAGATATTCAACATATTGAATATTTGGTTCAGGATTATCATAATTAGATATGACTTCAATTTAAAGCTAAAATTTTTAAAATTTGTGATAAACATACAAAATTATAGCAAGACATTGCTAAGAAATCATCATCATAATAATATCTAACATTTTTATAGTAATTATTATGTGACAAGTATTACTCTAAGAAATTAAATATACTAGATTATTTAACAAAGTAAATTTGTAATATAAGTAGCAAGTTGTATTATTTAGAATGGACAGAATTTTTCATTATTACTCTTTCAAAACTACCACATCTTTCAGCATCCTTTTCCCCATACTTAATTTTTTCTATTCTCTTGCTTCCTATGAAAATTTGTATGTGATAATAGCTTGGGGTAGTGCCCTCAAGAATAGTTGCATTTCAGTGTTCTAGGAGGACTAAAAGCTTTTTCTTATTAAAATAAACCTTTAGAAAATAGCAATATGAAATACTAAGAAAGGTAATGGGAGAGATATTTGGGGCCAAAAACCTTAACAGAACCCCTCAAAAATTAACTCTAAAACTGACCCTGAATATGTATCACAATCTTAACACAGTTTATATATAAGTTATGAGCTATGCAATAATTTTACAAGCTATGCTTTATTTGTTATTATTATACTTTTCCCTTGAGAGCTCCTCAAAGGCAGAAAACATGTCATATTCATCTTTATATCCTCAGTGACTCTCTAGTACATCACACTTAAACAGCAGGTATTAGTTGAATCAAAGTACATCTTTAGCTGATGTCTAAAATATAAAAAAAATAATAATTGAAGCCTATGCAAGAACACCATCTGAAGGGGCATGGCATATAAACACTAAAGATCTACTACTATGTGGACTGAATGAAGTTATCATCTAGAATCTGCTCTTTTATCTATAAAGGAAAACAGTTTTATTAAAAGATCTGTAAGGTCCCTTCCAAACCTAAAAGTCTTTGATTTTCACTTTGGGAGCTAAGCCATAGAACACTGATAGATAGCTTCATAAAACTACAGATAGGTGGAACTGAATAGCAGTGGCAGACCTAGATACAGAAGACAAAAAGTGAACACAGTTTCCCACATATCTTTCATGTATTCTGTTCCCTAACCGCTCCCCTCAGCTCCAGTTTTATTTCTTTTCTTCTCTTCACATCCAAACTCTCCATTTCTCTTCTTTTGAACATATTCTATCCAGTCGTTGAGCTTTTACCATTCACCAAAACCACTCTTAATGAAGGCCAACATGGTGACTTCCTATTTGTTAAACTTGGTGATTCTTTTACACTCTTGATAATTCTCTCCTCCTTAAAATACTTTCTTAATTTGGATCTCTCCTCCCACTTTTTCAATCTCTTGCTGCTTCATTTTCCCGACTTCCAATTATTCAGTCATCTCATTTAGCTCATACTCTTGGAACTTCCACTTTTACCTATTTATACTAGTCCTCTTAGTGACAACCAATCTCATGGTGGTAAGCAGCTCTTTTAAAGACTGATTCTCAAACTTACAGCCATACTCCAAATCTCTAATCTGAAATCCAGACTATATTTAAAACAGCCTATTTTACATCTGTACTTGGATCTAATTTATTATATCCAAAGCTAACCACTTGGTGTTCCTACTAAGCCTATTCTTCTCAGGTTTCCCCCCCATATCAATGATTAATAGACACACCAAGTTTTTTCTAGTTACTCAGGCGGAAAACTTGAATGTCATCATTGAATTTCCCTTTTTCTTTTACCATTCTAGGAAATTTGTTAACTCTATTTTCAATATCCCCTGAGAATACAAATACTTAACTCTATCACTCTGGTCTAAAACACTATCACCTCTTTCCTGGGTTTCTGAAAAACTTCCTAATAATACTTCCTGTTTCCACTCTTAATTCTTCAAGCTATTCTTAAGATAACAATAAAATGATCTTAATAAAAAAGAAGTGGTAGTGTCACTTTAATTAAAATTCTTCCATTTCACTCAGGAAACCCAAAATCTTAACAATGCTCTATAAGGCTCCAGTTACTTCTCTGACTGCACCTAACTTTGCAGCACCCACACTAACCTCTTCACTGTTCCTTGAACAAGTCAAGCTTGCTTCCATTATAAGACCTTTACATTTGCTGTTCTCTGCTGGGAATACTCTTCCTTCAGATCTGCAGGTGGATCCTTCTGTCACTTTACTCAGGTCTCTGTTCAAATATTACTGAGACGGGAGTACTTCTCAAAATGCATTATCAAAAATCATTTACCTTACTCCCTTGAATGCTATCCATCCCATTATTCTGACTATTTCTCTTCTTTGCATTTGCCAGTCTCTGAAATTGCCTTATTTATTTTTATTTAAGGATTAAAAAGACTATGAAGGCAGGGGCCTTGGTTGACATGTACATTGGTATATGTCTAGTACTCACAACAGAGCCTGGAACAAAGTAGATTACTCAAACATTATTTATAGAAAGAATGAATAAATAAATGAAAAAAATTATGGACACTAGAAACTCATCAATTATTCTTTTCTTTGAGTTTTAATTTACAGTCATATGCCATATGGACTAAATATAATCTTATTTTAGAAGTGTGAAGAGCCAATGTATCAAAAGGGATTGACTTAAGTAGATGTTCATTTGTGAACTCAGCGAACAATTTCATGTACCAGAGAACCTGACTTTATTACAAAGTTAATGAAATTATCCTGGTTGACTGATCACATACTCACTAACTGATGAGCAATGGACACCATGACTGTTCTAAAATTAGTACTTCTTAGCAAGGCATAGATTAAAACTGTCTTCATTATTTCCTCTCTTTTTATTTTAAATTGATAGAAAGGTGGTAAGTCTACCACTCTACTCAATGCTTGGGCATTTCTAGCCCATGGTTATATCTATAATCCATACCTATATATTTTTTGCTCTTAATATATAAGTAGATGGAAAACAGTGGATACTTCCATTATCTTCTCACCTATAGAATTTTCTCTGAACCACCTATACACTTTAATGAATTCAAAAACTCGTCCCTTTTACTTACTCAGAAATTATACTATACTATACTGTACTATACTATTTATTATAGTATATTATAATTATACTATACTATACTAATATACTGTATTATAATTATACTATACTATACTATTTATTTTCAATAAATAGTAATTAAAAAGCCATTTTCCCAAAAAAAGATAGCAAAAGGAAAAATTAGATAACTAGACTTAATGAAAGATGGTCAATAGATTAAATTAAATCAAAGTAAGTTAGCATATGCAAAATATATACATTTTCTTGTCTTTCAAAATTTTATCTAATAACTTTCTTCTAGGTTCAACTATGTCATTTGTAGAATTGATTTATATAACAAAAATGATGTTTTACAGTTGACAAGATTTTTATGTAAAAGGTAAAAAATAGATTTATAATGAATAGGAGTAACTGAAGTTCTAATATTCATTATCAGATCGAAGGATAATCATATACAAAGGAATTAGTAAAAAAGCAAAGTTATCTGGATGTGAAGATTTAAAAGTATTCATGGTCAACAAGAGGTCAGGAAAACAAGGACATGTACAAGTTTAAAAAAAAATCGTTAGACTAGTGACCTCATATGAAACATATTTTGAAATATGCAATTGGACTTAAACACAAAACAGCATTAAATGTTCTTAAAACTTGTTGTATTCTAATAACTGGTCGAACATTTGGGAAGATACAGTTACTCTTTCAGATCACTGAGATATCTCTAAGTACATATCAAATTTTCCTTTCACATATACTAAGTAAAAATCGTTGAGGTCACCAAATAGATAAAAATAACACATAGGCAAAAAGACATTAGGAGGTCATTTAAATTTTTATGGATATTATTAGTCAAATATGATATAATTTTCTTTATTTAATTATTGTCACCTTTTAAATCATATCTTAGCATACATGTTAATGAATAATATTCCACAGTAAGAAAAACTATAGATTCATTTTAGAGTTAAATAGATCTTACAATAATATTACATACCTTATTTATAAAAGATGAAGACAAGGAAGACAATGTTCAAAACTAAAGGCCATTTCAACTTACTTACTGAAGCACAGAACTACTCCATATCTTAATTTGGTCCAAAAACAAGAGCCAAATTTTATAATATAGAAAATAATGTTACTTTTTTTGATACAAGTTTTAATATGTTGACATTCTAAATCAATGTATATAGCCATATTTGACAATCAATCACTGCAAAACACATACAAGTCCTACTATTTTGACAGTTTTTACTTATGGTAAATTACATAATTTACTTATGGTAGATTACAGAATTAAGTCAGCAATAATTATGGGAAAACCAAATCTAAGTATAAAAATCAATTATCATTTTACTTTTCCAGGCAATATTTATGTGATTTATATGTATACAACTATGAAATATATAAAGAATATAAAACTATAAAATGTATAGAGTTCATAGTTCTACAAAAAATCCACAAATATTATAAATGCTCATTTAGTATTACTGTTGCCCTTACAATTATGTTTGTTTTATTTCCTACTTTAAAACTCTACTTTAAATATTATTTAAATAATGCAATTTAAAAATAGTTTCTGGATTGAAAAATATCTATGTAGTGTTTTTCTAAATGCATGACAACATTACCACCACTATTTTCCCCAGAATCTTGTCCCTCAACATGATCAACAAAGCAAATCTTCCAATTTTAATGCCTTGCAGTTCAATAAAATAGGATTGCCCCGGGATCATTAAAGTAAATACTTTGAAGACTAATTTCATATTCCAAAAATTTTTAAAAACAGAACACATATTTTAAATATTATATAAATTACTGGGATTAATACTTGATAATTATGCTTATTTAATTTAAGAAAGCATGTTCATGTGCATTACAAATGTCAATAAAATACAATTAAACAATACAAAATGTTTAATATATAGAAAGGCAATATTAACTTCATTTTAAACTTGCCTTTTTTCCCATTATCAGGTAGGTTTGTTGTTTCTCCCTCATTGTCTTTATAACATTGAAAACAGACAACAATAGTGATTAATAATTAAGGTCATTAGCAACCCAAATAAAAACCAAACACATCAAAAAAGATGAAATCACACACTGGAGCAGTGGTTCTCAACCTTCCTAATGCCGTGGCCCTTTAATACAGTTCCCATGGGTCACAACCCACAAGTTGAGAACCGCTGCACTGGAGAAACAAATCCATGCATTAAACATGACACTCCACATTAATGAACACAGGACTCAAGAATATACTTCCTATCCTATAAGGAAATGATAAAAACAACATAAGGAATAAAGAATCATTTTTATATTATAGTTATGCTTTTATGCTAACTTAAGAATTGATGCAATTTTGCAAATAATTTTGAGAATAAAACACTGGCATCAAATTGGCCCCCCAAATGTGCTTCTTTACCTTAAAGAATATAAAATAAATAAAAATGATATTAGCTACTATTGAATTCCAAAACAATGCTGTCCTAAAAAATGACTTTACTGTGGAAGCCAATTGTGAATAGTGTTAAAGGTTTCAGTATTTGTATGGACTAGTATAGATAGAAGAGTGACTAGGAAAGCATTCATCAAAGAGCTTAGTAAAAATTAAACTTGTTCCTAAATATGCCATTCTTAAATGATTTCTGCAAAGTGGGAGATGTGTGATATTAGAGTAGTTAGAATGCTAAGTATATGAACAAAAATAGTTATACTTGTCTATAACTATTTTTACAGTTGCCTTTTTCCCATTATCAGATGTACTCTGACTTTTCGCATTTTTATGACATTAATACGTTACTGAAAATTAGCAAATTCAGCTTAAAATGTTTTCTAGTTCTAAAACTACAATCTCCACTTAGAGAATATGTCATGAAAATACATCTCATGTACAATACACATAAGAGTACTGCTTTCATACCAGGGTTAAAGAGAGAAAAAGGCACATAACATATATTCTGATTTAATTAATAAAAAGTGATAATGAGTTAAACTCTTAGTAAGTTAAAAATATTCTGTTGTTCCAAGAAAGTTAAAATTTACCTTTATAGCTTAGATGAGATTAGGATTCAATTATGAATTTCAAAAAAAGCTAGTAAAATGTGATAAAAGAAGTATATAAAAATATTTTCTGTCTATATAAAAACATTTTTAAGTTTTAAAATCTTTGCAGGTATATTTGATAAAGAAATAGCAAACATGACATATAAACATAATATGGATTTTTAAACACCAAAAATGAGGTATTTGCATGCCATTTAGAAGGAGTCTATTGATAAAATTATGACTGTTAATAAATATTACAGTAATATTAGGCTAGGATAAAGAGGAGTCCATACTAATTGTTAATTTTAGAAAAGATAAATGGGAAAAGTGATCATGGTCTCTAAAGCTTTTAATGGAATTTATATTGTGTTTTATATTTCCTTACAATTTGCCTCTAATAGATTCAAAATCCTTGAGAGAAGGTGCTGCACAAATTGAAGAAACCTTTACTCAGCATAACATATGGGAAAATACAATTTTCTAGATAGTACTCAATAATCAGTTTTGAATAAATAAATAAATGAACTGAACATAAAGCTGGCTAAAGGATGGGTGTTTTTTGTGGTCAAGGGCACTATGTATAATTCTAGTTTTATTTAAACATTAAGAAAAATATTCACCCAACTGGGCAAATTAAATATTCTTACAAGTTGTCTAGATAGCTTATGCAAAACCTATGAATAAATTTATTTTGAAATTAGTTCTGGAAAACAATATTCTTTATTGTGCATTTATAAATTTTAAGCATGTGAATTTGAGAAGTAATACTTATATAACATTTATTTACTTTAGACACACAGTCAGACAGACCTGCCTTGACCTCTTCTCCCTGTTTTTCTACCCCCTGCTCTTCCACATGCCCAGAATCTTCAATAACTTCTGTATTTGTATGAGTAGAAGCAAAGAAAAAAACAAGACCACAGAAGTATATCAGTTATTCCTCAATGAAACAAAACAAATAAAAAATTCCAAATAATTCATGATATAAAGGGTGATTATAAGGATAATAATCAACAGATTATTTTTAATGAATTTCTGACATGTTATGGAAAAGCAAATAAATATACTATTATTACACTGCCTGCTTTTATGGGTTTGATCTGTAACAGTGAAATTGTGATCTCTAAAATATTTATAATATATAAACAACTGGGTAAAGTACACAATATACTTCATCTATATACTAGCCATATTATTTTAAAAGTTACATAACTTTTCTTCTAGAGAAACAAAAAGGATACTACCAACTCTCATATTTACAAAATGGCAGTACATCAAAGATAGGAAAAAAATGATAACAATAATGCTTACAGTTGTTTAGTATACTATACTTTCTACATTGCCATTGTTTTGTTTCTCAGGTCCTAAGCAAAGAAAAAATGACTAAATACAGTACCCACAGTCAGGACAAAATATATATCATTTAAAATTTTTTAAATTAGCAGAACAAAATAACGAACCCATAAAGAGTGAAATTAAGACTTGCTCAGAACATAGTACTCTTAGCAAAATATCTCAAGAATAGAAGAAAAGTATCCAATGTACTCAGCCCTACTATGAAGCTAATTTAAAGGTCTCATATGAAGGCTATAACCTAACTATAGCACAAGAATATGAGAAGGGAAGGGAGAGGGGAGGTTGGAGTGGAGAGAGGGTAATTTGTGGGGCCACACCTACGGTGCATCTTAGAAGGGTACAGGCGAAGCTTACTAAATGCAGAATACAAATGTCTTCATATAATAACTAAGAAAATGCCATGAAGGGTATGTTAAACAGTTTGATGAAAACATTTCAGATTGTACATGAAACCAGCACATTGTACCTCTCGATTGCACTAATGTACGCAGCTATGATTTAATAATAAAAAAAAAGACTTGCTCATTTTTTAGCTATTAAAGAAGATTAGAAAATGAATAATTCAGTACTTTGATTCTTAAATAATGCCATTAAATAACAGTTTCTGACAATTATCTTTCAGGAGATAATATGAACATTCTTTGATTTGGATTGATAGTCTATTTTAGGTTACTGCATCTTGAATTTTAGTTAAAAGTTAAAGACTTCCTACTCCTTTAAACTAAAGAAAATACCACAGTCAGATATCTAGAATCTCTATTTAAACATTTATGAAAACATTATTTTAAAAAACTGTATTTTTAAGTAAAACAAGACATACGAAAACGCCTTTATTTTATACTGAAAAGGATAGGGAGGATTTGTCTCCCTTTTCATTTATGAAATTAAAAAACAAAAGAAAAATCACAATTGGCTACATTACAGGAAAATTGAGGTTTTATTATGATAGATTTTATAAGAAAACCCCAAATAGTATATCTTTGTTGTCAGTCCCTTAGAAACTGCATCAACCCTGACTTATAGGTATCAACAATATGGCTGCTTTTCTGATATATTTATTAGTACAAAGAATGGAGTTACTCATAATCCCAAAAGACTACTGCTATAAAAGATATAAAAATAATTTTTAAAAACTTATGACATAAACTATGGTTTCTGACTTCATAGGCCAATAAATGATGTTAAAATTCAATCTTTAAAAATCTTGGAAAGACAAAAAATTCCATATATACAACTACTGAACTTTCCTTACAGATAGTAATTTATACAGTCTATCCTCTACAAATAATTGAGAACTATATAAATGCTGCTGAAATCTTTTTATCAGACAGCATAATACACCAGTATTCATAATACCACTGGGTTGTTCAAAATCGTGGTATGTAGGAAACAGAAACACAAAACAGAAGTTGATAACCATTCAGTTACAACTAACTGTAACTTATATAAACACGTTGTATAAGGCAATAAAAGTATTTTTGCTAATATGCAATCAATGCATTTACAAATATATTACAAATAGGTTGTAGAAATATGAATTTTATTATAAACATATATAGAATGACAAGATTGTCTTCATAGCAATTCACACAATTTCAGGTAAGTTTTAAGTCTTTAAGTAAATATTTCATGCATTCATTCAAGAAATACTTATTAAGGCCGATAGTGTGCCAGGCATTATTCTATGTGCTGGAGATTCCCCAGTAAAAAAGAAGTCAATAAATTTTTAAAGTTAAAAAGTCAATTTCAGAATTCCAAACTAGCATAGGAATTTTTTGTCCTAATAAGTGTATGATACTTCATATATTACAACTCAATATTTTCTCTTGAGTCATAATGCAATGTTTTATAATATAACTGTATCATATTTAATTCTGAAATACTACACGCAGTCTTGCTATATAACATGAAAAACAAAGTAGGAAATACTAACCACGATCACTATCTAATTCAATGACTTTCTTGTCTAGAAAGTCAAATTTAATAATTAAAAGATCATCATAAATACAAAACAAAATACATGATGATATTATAACTAGACTATGTGTACATCCTCAATGACATAAACACACACTGCAATTGATATCTTTGGTTGAAGTCTTACTCAAAAATCTCAGATTCTGCTTAAAAGGGAAATTAAATTTTTTAAAAAGAACAGATTTTATTTAGTCATTTAAAAGAAGTTAAATTCTTTGCATTCTTACTTACTTGATAAATCAAAGAAATATAACTTCTTGGCACATATAATTTCCAAGAAAAATAAAAGTTAAGTACATTATCAGAAATCATAAAACAAAATAATTTCTCCCATAAATAAAAATCAAAACCATGAAGGGACACCAATTGCAGTTGGGTTTATTTTTGCTTACATAGCCCCCCCAAAAGGCTGTCAGCACAAAACAAACCCTCCTTTATGTACAGACCTTCATAAGGTTCTATCTCCTTGACTCCATTGTCTAGGAAAAACAAAATAAAAACAAAACAAAACAAAACAAAAAAGGGAACCAAAGCACAGGGGTTAAAAACAACAGAAATTTCCAAAGGCACAGAAAATAAATTCTATTACAGAAAGTTAAAAGATGATTTAAATATATATGTATATTTGTAAAGCATATCCAATTACCAAATAAAAGGATCATTTTTAAATTATGTTAAAAATTATTACATTCTGTTATCCATGCTTTTAGAGGTCCCTTATCCAAGAATTTATAGAAGTTTATGAAGTATGTTTATGCGTGTGTCAGGAAATAATGCTTTTTATACAAAAATTTGAAATTATTAAAAACATCAGTACAACATGCAGCTTTCTTTGTATATTTATGATTACCTTATTCTTGTTCTCCAGTTTTGAGAAGGATCACCATTGCTGTGCATCAGCTAACCAGTCCTTTGCAGTGTGTGAAAATTGATTTTGCTAGTTACTAATAAACTATCAACAATTACATAAACTCAGCTGTAGCAAACAAATGTCATCCAACTGATTACTTAAAAGTGATGATTTTACTTTTTAAAAACGTATTTATTTAAATTCAAAAATTATGCAACATCAATAAAGATAGCTTATTTTACCTCCCAAAGGTATAAATTTTAAATCCAAAATTTTTTAATAAATATAACTATTATTAAATGCAGCCAAGGCATACATTTAACAAAAGAAAAAATGAACAAAAGGTAGTAAGAAAATCTTGATTCACCTTAGCTTCCATGTGTATTTCCTATATGACATAACCAGAAATAAAACTTACTTCTCTCCAACGTGCCCTTTGGTGGAAGCTGTGGAAGCTGTCGGCCCCTTCGTCCTGCCACTGGAGTACTTGATGGGCTTGTCTGGACAGACCCAGTACGAGGATGAGACCTAAAAGATACACCATTAATATTCATTTTCAGTACAATGAGTTAGATACTTTTAATACAATTTGTTCATATGATAGCTGTATAAATGTAATTTTAAAAGAGGCTTAGCTGCTGATTAAAAGGTTAAGAAAGTAAGACAAATATGGATATTTGAATGATCAAATAGCAAAAGATATTTATATTTTTGTGTAATATGCACACATACATGCACACAAAGCCCTATAGCAAATCTATGAAATTATTAATGTAAACTAGTATTTTATCCATATGAAAGCAAGAGGAGAATTTTGCAGCTACAAATATAAAAGGTAATACTTTATATTTCTTTCTACCAGATTCCAAACTCTTTACCTCTAACCTTCCTCCCTTGATCCAGAGATTTTTTACTCAGGCTTATGTTAAATATCCTTTTTGTAAACAAAATGTCTCATGAAACTACAACTAAAACCCTAAATAATTCAAAATTCAGCTAAAAAAAATTGGTATACTTGATTTTAGTATTGATAGAAAGAAACTAAAAATGTAGTTTTATTTATTGTCATGATGACTATTTGGAAAGTGAAGTCTAATGAACACAAATAATTTCTCACTCTGTAGAAGAACATGATAATTATGAGGAAATTTACTGAAGACTCTGGTGAATGAGAAATCACAAAACAAATGCAGTCAGGACAGTTAAAAAACAAATTACAATGGTAGCCACACACTATTATATCCACTGAATATAAATAGTGTGTTTACATTGAAAAGGTTAGTATTGATTGTTATTAGTGATCAGCCAAAGATGACAGAAGACCATTTAGCTGCTGGTAAAATAAAATGGTGTGCTAGTGGGTAAAGGGGAGGTTAGTCTTATTGGTTTGTCTTTCACCTCGATAAGGCAGGTGAAGGAGGGGCAGATCTTCCAGTCATTAATGAAGGCATCGACCTCATGAGGTTTGTATCAGGACGCTCAGTGGATCTGGAGCGGGTGGTGGTCCGCTCAAGGAGAGGCCGTTGTTCTGTTGATCTGGATCTGTGATATGGCTGTCTATCTGCTGCTTCACAATCCCTGAAATGTTAGTCAAAAAGCAGCTCAGTTGATCTTTAGTGCCCTTCCGCTATTTGGTTATGATGCATAAAATTGATTTTGAAAAAGATAACTGCTTAAAACTATTGCGTATGTAAAAGCTTTCTTTCTTGCAACATACTCATATTGCTCATATTGTTATTATGGGCAATTTCTCACTAAACTTGTTAAGAATTTCTAAGGAACCCAAATCTGCCTTTAATAGGTAGCAATTCCTGGTGAATATATTAGGAGTTGCTCGGTTATATATAATCAACAACAAACAAACTACCTGGTTCCCAAAACGTATTTCTATTTCAAAATAGAGCACATGAAAGTATTCTATTTTAAAAGAATTCAATTTTCAAAAGAGTGAAGAAAACCATACAAACATTAATTCTCTAGCTCTTGAGACTGAGTATTAGTATACTAAGATTTTTAAAAAGGCCTTAAGCACACATTATGCACCTGAATACTCAAACAGAAGAATCAAAACGAGGTTATAAGAGTGTAGGGCAACTTTGAGATGTGTAGCCATATGTAACATGATCCACAAGAAAAATCACTATATAGAAAACTTGGAAATGAGCCATCTATCTTAGAGCATTTTAGCTATGCTAACCAATACAATTCAAAAGATATATTAGTTGATTGAAATGATAATTCTGAAACAATGTGATTCCTTTGACCACAGAAAAATCTAATACCAAAATTGAATTCTCACTGAAGGAAATATACTTAAATTTAGGTAACCTATCAATACTGACTTTTCTATCCCTGGAATCTAGCATAAAGCTTTAACACTTTGATCAGTAAGTGTTTTCTAACACTAGCCCCACAATTCACGAGAAAACCCTACAAATACTAACTTTGGCACTATAACTCAAAAGTCATACATATGCCAAAGTATTATATATTTCAGATCAAATTATGCTTCCTCACCCAGCTGTAACCATAGAAATGGAAATGTTTTTGTGTTATAGATAGTCAATCTAGCATTAATTTTCTTCAAAACTAATGTATAAAGGACTTCGACTTGACATACAGATTCTCAATCTTGTGTCAAACAATTGTGGACTTTACATATGATTTTAGAAAGTAAATGCTGCATTTACTTAGTCTATATCATATGTTGTGATTATTTTGCATTTTAAAATCACAGGGTAACACAAGTCAAAGTATCAAATATTTATAAGTACATGCACCATAATGTGATTTTCTAAGGTAAGTTATTTTTATGTAAGTGTATCTAGTACATATTAAAATTGCTGAGATTAAATGTAAATATCAGTATTTATAAAATACTCAATTACTAGTCAAAGAGAAGATGAAAAGACAATCTCATAGAGTAAAACTCATAGTTTTATTTTTGTTTATGAAAAAATATTTATGAGAGAACACTTATCTTTAGAAATAAATATGTTTTAATAGGTTACTACATGTTTTTAGTGCAATATCTTTGTATGTCTTCATCATAACCAATAACCAGAAAAAAAGATAATTACCTATCTCTTCTTTATATATATATTTCTTAAATCCCTTAAAACCTGGTTTTTGTAGAGCACCAATCTTTATATTCATTTCAAAGATTTCTTATTATCTTAAGTTAATAATAAACTTATCTCATTAAGTAACATACAGTAACAAAACTCTGTGGAATATATCTACTATTCCAAGAGAATGATAGGTTTATCCAAAATCTGATTTATTCTGATCCCATAAAGTGATTTTCTAAGTAGAAAGTAAAATAAATGTTGGGAAGTACAGTTTCACTTCTTTGTGAAGAATTATTTTTAATCAATGAAATATATGATTGTGGGTGGAATCCCAAGAATTAAATCCTGAGAATTATTTCAAAGGTGCTACTATGTTCCATGTCCTCAAAGGGGATTATTACTTATAAAGCAAAGAAGTCATTCCTGAGGAAATATCTCTTAAAAACATAATTGTTTTAAAATTACAATCCTTCTTTTAAATTGTACTTATATTTTTCTTTGCATAAATGATTTGGAGTATATAATTGTCACAGTATGAAATATAAATAGGCTAATGATTGAATCATGAAAATAATCACAGTATACTGTAGAAATTTTCTGTCTGTCTTGTCACAGTTAAGAAGAACTGAAAGATACAGTATTTTAAACTTCAGTAACACACAGTGAAGGTAAACATAGGCTCCTGCTGTCACACTTGAGTAGGAATAGGTATTAACTAGATACAAACAACCTAATATTACTGTTTAGAAAATTTAAAGCAGCAATGCCTAAATTATCCAGTCTGACAACAGGTTCTTAAAGGGAATGAAATACAACTTATGAACATCACCCTAAATTTTGAGTGAGTTTTAAGATCAAGAAATTACAAATAATTAATGTTGAATAATAGCAAATGAAAAGTGGTAACTAATAGACAACCACTGGTAATGCTCAAAATAGTTTAGTACCTACTTCGGGTTTTTAACTTGTAGTCTTTATTTCAAGCAACATACCCACTATTAACAACCTAACATTAAAAGCATACAATAGTATATGCAGATTTTGAGATGAAGATAAGGTATTAGGACATGATAACAATTTAGAAGACTTTTGAGTAAGCTTTCTTATGCTTACTCATCAGAAAAACTAAAGGAGCCTTATATCTTAGCATTTGTTTCCAGTGATTTCTAAGGAAAAAATAATTTTACAATAATCTAGTAAAGTTGCCAGTTACGGATCATTTTTCCTGTCAGTATATTTGCTCATAAAAGATTTTTTAAATTTCCAAGGAACTGATGTAACTTCCTACTTATAAATATGCTACTTACTTTAGGTCCTCCCCATTTTTTTCAGGCTAGTCATGTGAAGTAGTGAGAGTGGAGAAGGAACAAAGGAATCTGTAACTGCTTGTGATCAATTAGTTATAAACACCACTGCATTTGGACCAGCCAGGTTCCTATTTTCAAATCAAAGTACAAGGGATTTATGAAAGCTACCAGAGAAGAACAGACCAACGGGCATTCTTTTCAATAACCTATTACTTCCATTCATCCATCCATCACAATGATGCAACTAGGTAAGATCAGCATAGAATATCTGAAGGAATTTAAAAAAATAGAAGAATACTAAGAAAAAAAAGTTAAAAGCAACCGGACAATACAATATTTCAAAGTAACATTCAGAAATCAATGAAAATTATTGTTATATGTATCTCAGAATCTGGTCTGTATTAAATTGAACACACTGACTTATCTTTTATTACAAAGATGTTATAAGTAAATTTAACAGGTTTTCTTGAAAACTAAGCTTGAAAAAAGTAAAGCTACTTAGGAATTATTCTTTTCCTTGGTATAGTTAAAATCTTAAATTAAAAAAAAAAATGGGAACACCAAGGACCCCCTAGCTTTACCTGTGGCCTGGCCTGTGCCCTCCCTGCCTCAGGCTCAAGATATGACGTTGGTCTTCTTCTTGTCTACTTGTTAGCTTTATCAATCATAGCCCATCTCTTCCCTCTCACTCTCTCAATCAACCCCAGCTCAAGTGCCCACAGTAGGGAGGGGGGAAGGGATTCTGGGAAACTTGATTTCCCCCACCCCCAAAGGGAGGTTCCCAGTATCCCCTTTTGTTTTTCCCCACAATTATGCTACTACTAAGAAACAAATTAACCAACTTCTTTCTCAATTTAAAAAAAAGCATAATAAACTGTTCACGTGTTTTAAAAAAAATGGGAACGTATCTCTGAAAGGCAAGTATAGTCTCAAGTTTGGAGCAAGAAGTACCTTCCCTAGATCCATATTGTGTAATATAATAGGCAGAACAACAGCAGATAATCCGATAAACAGCAAAATAAAACAGATACTTTAACTTTTTTGTTAAAATATCTTGAATGTCTAGCGATTTTCTGGACATTAAATGCATAATTGAAATAATAAGTACATTACAAAATAAACTCAGAACCATTAAAATTGGAGACATTTAGGGTAATTAATGTGACATCTATGCCTATTTGTATAGTAGGGCAATTTAAAATAATTATATGATAGCTTTAAAATTGTAATTTTCCTGTTCATCATAAGGTAATGAATTTTTTAAATTATAGTTTATATTACTTTAGCATTGCTTCTAATATTAAGATAATTTGCAAGACACAAAATATTTACCATGAAAATAATAGTAAATAAGTAATTTTCTATTTGTGTGTAAGTAGAAATATTTTATTACTTCTGAGGAAGACAGATTAATTTATCTTTGGGCATGACAGAATTTCTTTATAGAATATTTCTGTTGAGTTAGATGCACGGACTCTATTAGTTACAAATAAATAAAACTAGCAACAATATATATAGTCAGTTAATAACCATTTAAAATGTGAAAATGGCATAATACATAAATTGGTGAACAAAAGTGACACATCATTAGTGCAGGAAAACATATTACTATTATACACAAGCCTAGGAAGGCATTCTCATAACTATTAGGGCATTTTTAACAGTCTTTTTTTTGAGACAGAGCCTCAAGCTGTCACCCTGGATAGAGGGCCGTGGCGTCACAACTCACAGTAACCTCCAATTCCTGGGCTCAAGCGAGTCTCCTGCCTCCGCCTCCCAAGTAGCTGGGTCTACAGGCGCCCACCACAATGCCTGGCCATTTTTTGGTTGCAGCTGTCATTGTTGTTTGGCGGGCCAAGGCTGGATTCGAACCCGCCAGCTCAGGTGTACGTGGCTGGCGCCTTAGCCCGTTGAGCCACAGGCGCCGAGCCATTTTTAACAGTCTTTACTGAAAATTATAAGAAGATCAAATGTCTCAATTTCCTCAAGATAATTAGGGACATCTACAACACTGAACAATAAAGATGTATTTTATTTATAATATGCAAACACAAAAGTACACAAGATATAAATATCTTGAGTATATTTTGAGTATTATATTAAATATTAATAATTTTCATTGCTATTTAATTTTTATTTCAAAAATTGGTCATAAAACCACAAATAGGAAGCAGTGGCAGTAGAGAAGGAACAAAGGCATCTATGACTTGTTGTGATCAATTGCCATGCAGAATTAACATGCAAATTAACCCATCTTTAAATAATAAATCTGAAAAATCCTGAGAAATAATATAATTACCACTTTTATCTATAAAATTCTTATTTTATAAAATGATTTCCATTTTCATGAATGTTAGAGTATAATAATGATTTGTAAATTGTAACAAATTCAAATTATTCCACTAAGATATTGGGCCTATATCATTCCTTCTAAGATCCTCAAAGATCCCATAAAATAACAAACAATTTAAAGATATATATTTAAAGGATAAAATTATGCATTGTTATTGTATTTCATAAGTATATATGATGAGGTATGGTCTTCATACTAGAATATTTGAGTGCTTATATTTAATAGTTTCACTGATCAGCTTTGAACAATTCACCAGCCTTTACAAGGATAACAAAATGAGTTGGATAGCAAAACAAATGGCTATAAAGCAAATTCCTCATCTGCCCTGCTCCCTTGCTTCACTTAGCTGTCGCTTCAAAATGCCAGTCCACATCTCACACTCAGAGGTAATAGAAAATCCCCACCTCAACATACACTAACAGAAAAAAAACTTGTGTTCATTTTCAGACATAAATCTTATTTGCCTCAGTCACTACTAAATGACATTATTTCAACATTCAATAAAAAATAGGGAAAATGACAGAAAACAAGTCCTACTGTCAACAAACAAAGCAATTAATAGAGGCAGACTCAGAGATGACATATATGCTAGAAGTATCAAATGAAGAATTTTAATAAGTGTGCTTGCCGTGTTAAAGACTATAGTATCAAAGATGGACAACATGCATGAACAGATGGGGAAATTTCAGCAGATAGATGGACAATGGAAAATAAAGTGAAATGAAAATACTAGAAATAATTAAAAGCAGAACAGGAGAAAAAGTTAGAAAATTAGTTCAGTCAGTTAATAAAGATCTTAAATGACTAGTTAAGAGATTTTAACAGGGCTTAGTTTTAGATGACAGTAATCAAAAGCTTCTGAATAAAGATAATTTTTAAGTAATGATTTTAAAAGATTAAATCAGCAGTAGCACATGGAGTACATTTCATTAGGAAAAGTTCTGACTTTTAGTATTAAGAGTGGAAACAGAGAAGAAGGGATGTATGTAAACATTACCAATCACAATATACAAAGGATACAACATAGTATGAAGAATGTACATAATATATAGATGCATACAAAAAATGTTAGGGATAAAAGGAATCCCAGAAGTCAGATAGTCCAATCTTTCTCATTTTAGAAATGACCAAACTTGGGTTACAGAAAAAAACGGCTCACAGAAACTTGAATCAAGTCACATAATTTCATGTTTTCTGTGCTTCAAGTTGACTTGGATTTTCTTGACTTTCTACATTGAACTGTGAATTGACAGTAGGAATGTTTTTTCTCTCAATAATGTTTGACAAATCACCATCTGAATGAAATGTAGAAATAAAGAAACCATGTGAATGAAATGTAGAAATAAATAAACCAAAGAAAAACTTTTAAAATTCCAGCTTAAGAAATAAGATGATGATGATGATCTAGTAACAAACAGAAGAATTCTTGGGGCAATACAGAGAGAATTCAGATTTGGATTTAAATCTGTGAGCTACTTAAAGAATGTTCATGTGCAAACATCAAGCAGAGAGAGAATATGATCTTCAAGGGTGGGATATGTATTAGACACATTTTGAAAAGTCATTGTTATTATTAAAATCTGAATATTAGCTTGATTAATTAAATCTTTCAGTACATATATATTAGTTCATATTATATGCCTAGCACTGTACCAGGTACCAGAAGTTTTTGACCAGAAGTTTTAGTTAAAGCCACAGGTACAAGAAAATATAAGAAAGCACACAATCAAAAGATGAGGACTTGAGAAACAGGAAAAAAAGTAATGGAGATAGAATACAGTCAAGGGGCAGAATGAGAACTGTATTAAACAAACCAATAATAATAATAAAAAAAAAAAGGTGATTAAAAAAAGCAAATACAAAGAAACAAGGATATATATGTATAAATAACTTGCCAAATAATAACCATGGAGAAAATCTTATCAATAAAGTGCTGGAGACAGGTCAAAATATAGAAAATTATGGCTTAGGACCTGATGAAGAAACAAAAGAAGCATATATAAAAATATCTCAGAGTCAAGGCATTCTATAATAGACATACTCTTATTTGACAATGTAAATGCTACTTTTGCATTATTATTGCTCAAAAAAATAAAAATACATCTCAAGCAATTTGTTCTAAATGAAAGAAACAGAGAGAAAAGAAAAAAATGGACTATTCTCAAGGTAGCTTAAAGGGTAGAAGAAGAAAGAAGATGAGATATGACTTTAAGGTATGACCATGATTGCTTCTCTTCAGACTCCATGGCAATATTCAGCATTCATCTAGAGTAGATCCAGATCAAACCCTTTAGGGAGTCTCATCCAGTTCTATCAAATAGCACAAAAGCAACTGAAGATAATCTTATAATATTTGAATTTAATCACTGCTATCAAGCATCTTATCTCTGTAATTCTAGGCTATGAAGTAAAAAAGCAAACCCTTTGCCCCTTGGTTCATCCCTTCTTTTCTGTACCATTCTTTTTTTTTTTTTTCTCTAATTCTCTGTTGTATTTTTAAGAATCCTTATTTCATTATTAATAGAATTCCTTATACCATCAATCTTTCTGCAGAATGGTTTCTGCATATTCCTGCCTTAAATAACATTTAGCTAAACCATGCCATTTGTTTCCAGTATAGCTCTCATATTCAGAAGCTCCTTATGAATCAAGAAGAAGATGGCTCCCTAGAGACACATCTGAACATAACTCTCCAAACTATAATGGACATAAGTCCTTACCTATCATAAAAATTCCACTTAGCTGTAACATCTATTATTAATTCAGGTTTCTAATTATTTATCCAACTTGCAATCACTATCCCGTAGTCATTGATAGTTTGGGGAATTGTCTGCCAGCCATCTTCTTTACACTAGTTCCTATGGTAATGTTAGGAGGTTTCAATGCACATGCAGAAAACTGTTCAACAACCATAAACCTCAACCCCTAGATTTTTCATAACTTCATGATCCTTATATTTCTTCTTCATCAGTCCCACCAATTCCTGCCAGTATGCATCTCCATCTTTGCTTTTCTTCCTTCGTTACTCACCCTAAACTCTATGATTGAACATATAAATCACTGCCACACAGTACTCAGATTACTCTCTAATCCAAGTCTTCCTACTCAAACATTCATCAAAATTCTAACACTAGTTTAATGCTATAATTGGATTTCTCTCCATTAACATCCTTTTACTTAGCCCTACCTCTCTCATCCATTTCCTCCTGTCTCAATGGTAAATAGCTTTCCTCTGCTCACAAACTCTACCAGTATGTTTAGGCCAATTCCCTCCTACCTTCCTTAATAATTTTGTTCCAATTATCTTTTCTTTTTCTGTATTTTCACTTTAACTATTTCTAAAAGAATCCTTTCCTCCAGTTTATAAACACAAGGACATATTTCTACGCTAAAAAAAAATCCTTTGATACCATATATACCTAGCTAATTTTTTCTCCTTCACATTTTCTTCATGAATCCATTTTCTATCTCCTAGTTATGCTGAGCCTACTGCAATCTGCTTTTATCCTCTCTTACTACACTTTTGAAATTACCCCATATAATACCACCAATGATTCCCCACTTGACAAATCCATCAGGGATATTTTTCCTTCATTATTTTTATTTTTGTCATTATTACTTCATTCTTAAAACTCTCTACTCCTTTGGCTCTATTTGTCCTACTTTTCCTCACTATTCATTCTTTTTGTAGAAATGTCACTTCTTCTGTCACTTAATGTTTCCCAGGGCAGAGGAAAACTTCTTGGTTTTCATTTCAGGAGTTGTTTCTCAGGCTGATTCCACTTACAGTCTTTTGAGTACTTACCCTTGTTAGTGAATTTATTTCTAATTTGCTCTATGTAGCCTAGAATGAAGAGTGCATTTAGGAATACTTAAGGGAAAAGTCATATCTTGATGTGCTTGCATTACTAGTAATAATGATTTTATAAGCTTGAAACCAATATTCAAATATTAGCTGTAAGTAGATTAGAAATTAATTAGGAATAGAATTGCAGAGCATGGACAAAGGGAAAATAGTAATAGGAGAAACTGATTTGAGAAAGTTCCTGGCTTTGAGTGCAAAGCACAAGACCTTATCACTTTAATATTCTGAAGACTGGTCTGCTGAATATCTCCCCACCTCCCACATGCTGTAGGCCTTATGGCTGTTCTCTGCCAGGGTGGGGTTGTTTGCTCTAGAAGAGTACTTTTTGGGGAGTTAAGAATGCAGAAGTTTAAACCTTGTTGAACACAGTGAGAATTGCTCCAGATGAGATAAGGAGATGAAATGTCTCTTTTCTTCATAATTAGGACCTTCTCTATTATTTCAGGTTGTTTCTTGCTATCCTTTCCTCTGTTACAACAGCACTAAAATATTGTGTTTATTATAACAGTGACTTTGTGCATTTATTTAAAATGGCACCAACATCAGGTGGCGTCTGTGGCTCAAAGAATTAGGGTGCTGGCCTCATATAGTGGAGGTGGTGGATTCAAACCCAGCTCCAGCCAAAAACTGCAAAAAATAAATAAATAAAATAAATAAATAAAATGCCACCAACATCCTGCTTTATCTTCACATGAATATAAATAATTCCTATTCATCCTTTAAGATACAGATGAGTTGTTGCCTCCATGAATCTTTTGCATAAAAAATCCATCACCAGCCTCCTACCATCAATGTCAATAATTTCATAATATGCTGTGTATATTAAAATACTGGGAAAATAAGCATATTATAAAATATAAAGTACACAGGTTATGTTAATTAAGATAAAAGGTAATCTCTTATTAAAAGAACAATAACGAAGGGTTACCTAATATCCATTAGTATATTTATTAAAAGAACCTTAATAGAGGGTTATATAATATCCATTATCAGCATTATTTTTAAATGTTGAATGTGTTTTAAAATCACAATGAATTAAAGATGATTTTGTACTGGTCAGTATAAACTGACCAGAAGAAAAGTGCTTTGATTTCTAATATAAGTTAAATTTGTCTTCTGAAGTAATATAAAAGAAGTTTAGGAAATATTATTTAAGTATGTAATTTTCTGCTTCAAAGAGATAATACTAATAATTTTTCATGTATACATTGGGGTAGAGAGACAGTGAAACCTTAGATTATTTTGATGGACTGGTCAAAGACTGGGAATGCCTTGAGGAGTTTACTACATTCATTCCATTTAGAAAATTCCAGATATTGTACAGCCAAACTATGGTCCACTTGGAGCTACATTAACACATATTTATTCCTAGAAGAAGAATTCTCAGATGGGAATATATTCTACCTTGAAACCTAGGCTAGAACATTGAACATGTAGAGATTAGTGCCACTTTCTTTTATCAGATTGCTCTAAAAAAGTCACTTTCTCTTTAAGCTTTCAATTATTTTGACTCAAGTAGCTAAAATAGGGAGAATTTGGATAATTTAGTTCAAAAGCCATTCTGTAAAAGAAAGAAAATGATCCAGATTTGAACTTTGTCAACTAAGTAAAAAAAGAACAACATAGCAAAGGAATTGAGGATATGCTAAAGAGGGATGGAGCAAAAAAGTAAAGGGGTCAAGAAGAGTAGAGTTCTCTGTGGAGATAAAAGAACAAGTAAAGTAGAAGTAGTCTAATAAAAGAATAAGAAAGAAATGCATACGGTTCTAGTGTCCAAGAGTGGAGTATATAAATTAAGATTTCAAAAACAGAACAATTTCAAGTGATAATAAAACTCAGAGTATGTCTATGGGAGTGACTGGTGTAGAATAGAGGATAAAGCTCAAAATATTTGAGATAGTCAGGCAAGTGAATAGATGATAAATATAACATTGAAGTGAATGCTAACATGACTCAGGGTTGGTGGCAGGAATTATGGTGTACAGGAAAATTAAACTCAAGTTCTAAAACCATCAGCAAATAAAATAGCATAACCAAGAAGTTAACAGATGAAAACAACAGATGAAGGGGTAGTCGACAGTAGGAGGAGGAGGTCAGAAGGATGAGTAACTTACAAAGTTAGTAGAGTGGATAACAAATGACATGGAATACTACTCAGGTATAAAAAGGATGAATTAATGCCTTTAGCAACAATTTGGATGGAATGGGAGGCCACTATGCTAAGTGAAGTATGTCCAGAATGGAGAAATAAACATTATATGCCCTCATTATTAAATTGGAACTAACCAATGAGTACACACAGGGGAGCAGAACTAAGCAGAAATCAAGCAGGTGAAAGAAGGAAGGCGAGGTGGGCAAAAAACTACCTAATGGCTACAATGAAGACTACCTTGGTGATGGGCACACTTACAGCCCTGACTCAAACACATAAAAGTGACCCATGTAACCAAAAACATTTGTACCCCCATAATATTTTAAAATAATATTAAAAAAAATTATTAATATTTAAAAAAAGGGAGGTAAGTGGAAAGATGAAAAAGAAAATAAAGTACTTAAATAAAGGAAAAAAGGAACATATTATACTGAAAAACCAGTATAGTATTTATAGCTTCGGTAGAAGAGGCATAGGGATGTAACAAGCAAGGAAAGTATAGAATATGTAAGTGTATAATCAGATGTTCTGGCTCTCAGTTTGGGTGGTAGATTCATGGATGTTCATGCTATTACTATGCTTTGAAACTTACATACATTCTTTTATATATCTCAAAATGATGCAAAGTAGTATTCTAAAAAACTTACAGATATATAATAGTTTTATATATTTATTGAGTATATATATGTGATAATTTGATATAAGCATACAATTTATAATGATCAAGTTTGTGTAACTGGGATACCCATCACCTCAAACAGTTATCATTTCTTTGTGTTGGGTACTTATCTCTCCTAGCTACTTTGATATATAAGAACATATTTGCAAGCAATTCATCTATCCAGGAATTAATAGCCAAAACATACTATAAGTAACTCAAACAACTCAATATCAAAGAAAAAAATCAAATTAAAAATAGTCAAAAGATGATTAGACACTTCTCAGAAGAAAATATGCAAATAGCCAACAGGTATGTAAGGAAAAAGGCCAACATCACTAATGATCACAGAAATGTAAACAAAAACCATATGGAGTTATTGTCTCACCCTCGTTAAAATGGCTATTATCAAAAAATCAGAAATCAATAAATACTGGCAATGGAGAGAAGAAGGGGGAATACTCGTACACTTTTGATGGGGATATAAATTAGTACCACCACTCTGGATAACACTAGGGAGGTTCCTCAAAAACTATAAATAGAACTAGTCTATCCCATTGCTGGATATATATCTGAAAGGAAGAAAGTCAGCATATAAAAAGCTATCTAAACTTCAATGTTTGATACAGCACTGTTTACAATAGCCATTATAAGGAATCAATGGAAGTGTCCATCAAGGGATGAATAGATAAAGAAAAGGTGACATAATAAACACAGTGGAATATTATTCAGCCATGAAGAGAAAAATCCCATCATTTGCAGCAATATGAATAAAATTAGAGGATATTAAATTAAATGAAATAAGCTAGGCACAGAAAAACAAATATTACAAGTTCTCATCTGTATGTGGGAGTTAAAAAAATTGATCTAATGGAGGAAATGAATAGAATGGTTGTTACCAAAATGTAGAAAGGGTGACAGAAAGAGGAAGATGAAGAGGCATTGGTTCGTAGGTACAAAAATATAATTAGAAAGATAATTTTTTTTTTTGAGACAGAGCCTCAAGCTGTCACCCTGGATAGAGTGCCGTGACATCACAGCTCACAGCAACCTCCAACTCCTGGGCTCAAGCGAGTCTCCTCTCCTGCCTCTGCCTCCCAAGTAGCTAGGATTACAGGCGCCCGCCACAACACCTAGCTATTTTTTGGTTACAGCCATCATTGTTGTTTGGTGGGCCCAAGCTGGATTCGAACCCACCAGCTCAGGTATATGTGGCTGGGGCCTTAGGCCATTGAGCCTTAGGCACTGAGCCTAGCAAGATAATATTTTTAAAAATAACTAAGGAACTTCCTTTTCACAAAAGCTTCCCAAATTTCCTAGGAGTAGCTGTACATTAACCTTAGATGAGGTCCTCATGAGTTTCTGCTGCCTTTCCTAGACCAAGACAAATGTCTTAATACATATTTAAAAAAGTATATATACACATAAATACACTTTTTTGTGTATAAAAGTATATATACACATAAATGTCTTAATACATATTTAAAAAAGCATATATACACAGCAAATCTTACAGTAATATATTTGATAACTGGCTTTCTGAAACAGATTTCCCAGTGTTATATTTTAATACAAACATTAATGATCTTGTGTTTCCTCAAAACAAACCATATGATATCAGAGAATGATAATTCATAAATGTCCCCTTTAAAACAAGCTAGGTATGCTGAGGTTGAGAATTCGGGTAAGTATATGAAATTGACAACTGACGTAGAGCTAATCAAGAACTGATTCCATGTACATTGGTGAATTAGAAAACTGAGTAACATGAAACAATCTACTGGTTGATAACTGAGATTTTAAAGTAATGTACACAATTTTAACTACAGTAAACAGAATGAATTTATAACCAGTAATGTCTCATTCATGCATGTCAGCCACTTTAAAAAAGACTAATTAATTATCAAGATACAGTTATATAACTACTTTTTTCACATTTTGGTAAGGTAAATGTGTAATCACTTCAAACAAAAAGTAGTCAGAATATAATATAAGCTACAGTAAAAATAAAAGACAAAACAACAAGAAAATTACTTAGTACTGAAGCAAAAGAACAGAAAAATACTGAAAAATGCAAAAGAAAATTAAATACAGCAACAACTACTATCATACAATTAGATGGGAAGGCACTAAATTTCAATTATATTTACTGAAAGACATCACAAAACTTGAATAATTGGAATTTATTATTGATGTTAGCTCAACAATACATTCCTTTCTCCATTTACCTACATGAATTCAATCTTTGAGAATTTAATCAGTAGTTTTCACTTACTTTTTCTAAACTCTTTTAGTATCAACTGTTAATAAAATAATTTATTAGGGATAAGTAGGGATAATTAACTAAAATAATAAAGAAGTCAAATGTAACTCCAAATCACTTTGAAACAACAGGGCGACTATGCGTAATTCCTAGGCACATAATTCTCAGTCTACACTAGCTGAACCCACCACCACCATTATGTCTGCCTACAGGGTCTCAAATGTCACTGAACTGACACAAATCCATAAAGCTATATACAGTAACCTTGAGAACTTTATGAACTTTAGAAACCTTCTTTCTCTTCTCTTTCTAGCTAACTCCTCTTTCTAATTAACCCTTCTTTCATTTAAACAACAGATAATTGATATTTCCCTCCAGAAAAAAATATGTTTCTTTAACATATTGTAGCTGTACTTTCTATAATTCACTGTAAATTCCCACTTCAGAAAGTGGAATGTTGGTTAAGGAGAAATAAGTGTTTTTCCATGGATCAGGATTATCTACTATGACCAAGGAGAAAGTGGCAGCCACCTTTGATAAACAAATCAATACACGGACAAACTTCTCTACCCTGGACCAGGCAGGTGGAGAAATGGATTAAGACATGTGCCATCGAAGTATCTAATTATGAACTCTGCCTAAGAAGTTGGGCAGTTAACTGTAGTTAATTTTAAAAGAATTATGTTATTTGATCTTTCTAAATAATGGAGAGTTGATTGTAATTCCTGGTGTAGACTTTCAGGATCATCAAAGAGATGATGATAATTTAACAAAGAGAAGCTGTATTTTTGATGTCCCACTACAACTGAGTAGTTTGTGTATGTTCATTTCATGGTATTTTACAAGGATAATATCTCTATTTCATTAATAACCATTTATGTATATATAGAAAACAAAAATAGTGAATTATATCATATCAATATACAGGCACATGCAATTCTACAAACAGACTCAATTGTAATAAAAATATACCTGCCATCCCTGTGATGATGCCCAATGGTCTGACTGTATCTGGAGCGAGGTAGAGTAAGAAAATGACTGCAAGCATGGCAGAAACAAGAATATAAATAAGACTCAGGAAAGAATAGAAAAAGTATAGTTTAATTTTAAAAATAAGATTCAAAGATAGGCAGACAGTAAGCAAAGCAAATGAAAATTGTTACTAGAAAGTTTGCCCCATCCTCCTGATATTTGTTGTAATAAGGCTTACTAAAGATCAAAATATTATAAACAAAGTAAAATACAACAAAAATAAGACATTAACATTTTTAAAAATCATATTTCAAAATAAAACTCATAAATTATTATCCAAATATCTTCAGTACGCTCTAGAAAATGTTATTCAATATAGAATGCTCTTCTATTATTTAGGAGGAAAGATAAAAAGAGAAAAAAAATAAAATAACCAGAAAGTTTAAGAAGGAAATAAACAAAGAAGTAATTCCTTATACTTACAATATTTAAAGATTTTATTATGTAATTATTTCTCCCTCATTTGTTAATAACTAGAAATAGGGGCTTTAGAAATTATTAGAATAATAGAATTCTAATAGAATATTAGAATTATTTCTAATAATAATAATATTAGAATAATATTATTGTAATAGAATAATAGAATTATTTCTCCCTCATTTGTTAATAACTACAAGGGGCTTTAGAAATTCCATTTAATAAAGAATAAATTGCTTCAAAATATTTTTACTTGATTATTGTATTTAGTAGATTTATTGAATGCTAACCATTTCTCCATTCACTATGTATATCATACATGTATAACATACTGTTTGCTTTGCTACAATGTATGCCTCATGACTACTGTAAGCAATCAAAGCAGCACCTTAATCTTTTATCCATCTGTAGTTGATTCTCTTCTTGCCATAGCATTAATTAAAAATCTTCTCCTTTCTAAAAATCTTTAATGTCAAAAAATCTTGGCAGGTGATCATTATGTTTCAGTAAACAATGGAAATGAACTTTGAACTCTCTCAACTTCCATAATTCTACTTTTAAATATAAATGTATATTTATATCTTCATTTATCCTTGTTTTCTGCATCAAAAGAAGAAATGCCTCTACATGCAATTCTGCTCCTGATG
This sequence comes from Arctocebus calabarensis, assembly GCA_963573935.1. Taxonomy (NCBI): domain Eukaryota; kingdom Metazoa; phylum Chordata; class Mammalia; order Primates; family Lorisidae; genus Arctocebus; species Arctocebus calabarensis. Next base: position 65,624 of record CAUYON010166340.1, read on the forward strand.
TTACCTTGTTTCATTTATTATTCTAATTTCCATCATAATTCCTTAATCCCCCTTTGGAAATCAATATAATACTTCAGTTATTCTTCTTGAAACCACCTTCAACGAAGGATTAAAATATTGATTTAATAATCCAAGATTTATAAACGCAGAACTTATTCCATTTCTTGAATTTCTGCATTCAGCTGATTTATAAACCTTGCTGATTCTGATGCCTAAATAACTAAATAATTAGATTTCTCCATTTTTGTTCCTTTTCTCAGGCCACTACTTAAAATTGGGCTTACTATGTTTATTGTAATAATCTTCTCTTAGATTTTCCTACCTTCAGACCTCAGTACCATTGCCCCTATACCCAATCCATTCTTTACCCTGTCTACAGAGGTATATTTGCAAATTACGCTTTCTAATAATGTATGTATCTTACTAAAAATCTTTCAAAGACTTCTGCTATCAAATTCCTTGTTAAAAGTTTTAAATTATTTGCAATCTTCATTTCCTGTCACTTTCCATTCCCCATACCACTCCTTCTGACTTAGGGATAAGGGACTACCTACGATTCTCTAAAATAGTGTGATTTTCTGATTCCAAGACTTTGTTCATGCTCATCACTCTGTTAAGAGTGCCCATCATCCTCTTTTTCGCTGCCTTTCAAAATTTTGCCCAATCTTTATAGTCCAACTATACTTTAAAGCCTTTGCTTATAGATCAAGTCAAGTAATTTTTCTCTGCAATTTTTCCAATAATATTATGTTTCTGCCTCATAGTCGTCTACATTTTATCTTTAGTTGATATACAATAATTTGTCTATCTAGATCAGTATAATTTTTAAAAAATCATTCTGCATAATGGCTGACTTGCTTAATATACAAATTTCAGACTGAAATAAAAAGAAAATACAACCAAAATTACACCACTTTCATGATGAATCTCCAAAGAGATCAGAGATCCACATAATCATGGAAATGTTCCAGAAATGGAAACAGAAGACTATAAAACCATGTAGTATAAGAAAATGAGGAAGTGCCAGAAAAAACATTCCTAGCTTTATAAAGACTAGAAATAATATTCAATAATTGTGATGTTGGAATTGACTGCTTTCAAAAGGAATATTCTCCAAAAATTACTTAAGAGAAAAGGAAATTTAGAAACTTTGAAGCTTGGTAAAATTGATAAGTTCATAAAATACTTATAACAATAAAATTTCCAATATTTTCCTTGAAGAGTCTTATAATTAAACTTTGTTCCTATGAAGCTAAAGAAAATATTAAGCAAGAATCACTTTTATCAAGCATCAATCTGTTTTCCTTCTCTCTCTCTTTTTTTAATCCCTAGTCATATTAATTCTTAACCTTAACTGGTATGAGCCTCATTGAGATTCTTTTGAAAACTCATGTATCAACATCACAAAAAATTTGCCATCCTATTTTAGTACGCCCTCTAAAATCCACCTAAGGTTTATAGATGTATCCAAGGTCCTTTGCTAAAAATGTTTTACACTTCCCCATGAACCAGGCTTACTTTTTTTTCACAATTAATGAGTATTATAAAATCTGAGCAATACTCATGTATAATGTCTTCAAAATGTACAATGAGTTACAGTCTACAAATTGCATTTAGTCCAATCTGTTTGAAATTAATAAAAGTTTGAGCAAAGCAATAATTCTCTGTAAAAGAAGTAGAAAACTAATAAAATTACTAAATTTTGAAGTAAAAATGTTACAGATTCTTAAGGTCATGATAAAAATATTACTATTCAAAAACTGAACTAGATTACTAATCCAATTTCTAGATACACGTTGATCTTAAGGAATAGAATCTTTAAAGGTAGCACAAAATTATGTTTGTAATGAATTTTCCTTCTACTAGTAAACTGAATATCCTCTTTTAGAGACCACTAGATACAAAAAAGGACATAAAAAGGAGATAAAGTATCTCATCAAGTAAGCCTAAAGTTTTGGAACTCTTTATTCAATAGCCCCTATATAATGCAAAAACATCATGCTCTGTGCCTGTAACATTGCTTATGCCTTGCTTACTTTATAGTTTCTACAATATACTCATACACTTTTAATGTGCTAGAATGCTCCTGAAAAGTAATAAATTAAACATTTTGTTATTTTTGTAAAATGAATCTTATTTTTTATTTGCTTTTTCTATAATTTTAAACTTTCAGAGATGTCTTTCCCTTATAGGTGATAACTGAAAGGACCAAGAGACTATTCTTTTTGATGAAATGTTTATAAATTCATGTTTCACTTTGTAGTAACTGGCTGCCTGATAAGGAACAGAGAAATAGCATTAAGTATGAGGTATTCCAAAGGTCTATTTAATAGGACATTTTCCTTTTTAGAGAATGAATTTACTATTTGAATGTACAAGAGAAAAAAGTTTATAAAGTGATTTACCTTTGCCAGTATTGCACTCAACATATTTTGGCCTCCACAATAGCCATAAAAATGCACACCAAAGGAGATCGCTAACACATTACAGATATATTATCTAATATTTACTCTAATAGTAAACTGGCTCAAGGAAACAAAAAACTCTTAAAATGATTTCTAATAATAAAGTCATATCGTCTTTCCCAGAATAAAATAATTATGTTCCTAGTTTTAGTACTTACCAGGGTTTATCAGAAAAATAATGATACATTATTTTTATATTATGTGTTTAAAAGGGTATGAATAATATATATCCTCTTTACCCACTTAAGTTTGACTAAAAGTTATAAATTAATGTTAAATTATTTTTCACCCAACGGAGTCAGTGTAAAAGCTATCATCTTCACATATAACTTTTGAATATGTCCTCAAATCCTTTATCCTTCACACTAAGCCTTTTTCACACTAAGCCTTTATGATACAAAGGTTTTTCTGTTTCTGTATCTTTGCTCTTGTCCTTACTTGAATACATGAATCCCTTTTACAAGGTCCAACTTATGTCCTACATTCTATATAAAACTTTTTTAAAAATACCTTAACTCATTGATTTCTCTGGTTTTTTTTTTATTTTTACTCAATTATTAAAGACACTGAATGTAAATTATTTGCAATCCAACAACTCATTTTAAAATGCTAAGGCTAGAGCACATTTTTTGAATACACACTATACAAATGAAGGCACCATATCATTTAATCTACACAATCCTGTAAATTTACACTAGCATTCTAATTGTATAGATAAGGAAATCAAGTGTTAAAGAGGTTAGCTGTCCCAAAGATACATACACAGGTAAACACACACAAGGTAAATTCAAACACAAGGTACTTTGGTTCCAAATCCAATTCCAATAAAAAAGAGCACATTAAATAAAATACTATTTTAGTTCAATGCAATAATTTTACTAAGAAAGGTTAATGCACTTCTCAAAATACCCAAATTATTCTTACTATCTCAAAAGAAAATTCTCTCATAGGCTTTTTAATTAACAATATTATTGATAGACTCTATAAACTGCAATTAACGAAAGTTCCCTGTAAGAGTTCTAGAGTATTCCTACCTTCTATGTAGTACATAAAAATTATTCATATGTATTCTTTATTCATATACATTTTATCAAAAATCTTCTAAATTATTAGAGTAAAACAGAAATTAAGGACTTATTGTTTAATAATGTCATAGACAATATACACAAGTAACATGAATATTGTACTTTTGATTCCTCGTATTAAAGAATAATGAGTAAAAATATAATACAAGTAATTGCAGAAATTGTTTTGTATTCCTATTTAAATAAAATTCTATTCAATTTACACCAAAAAAGAATTTATGTAGTGCACAGTTAAGAGTAATTGTGATCTGGCAATCTACAGTAAAAGAGTAATGAAACCACATGGATCAATTTTCTCAAAAACTTTAAGAAATAATTATTTAAACATTTTTATTAAACTAAGAGATCTATTAAATTTTGAAGCAAAAAAATATATAGAGTGATATTTCAATTATGGCCATAAATTGCGATAGATATAAATATGCATATTGCAGGCTATCTCTGACTGTTAATTAGCTAAAAGTACATATGACTACATTAGCTAATACCAAGGATTACTCACCAACACGAAATTTTGTTGCCATTAAACTCAGGGCCATTTATCTTAAAATATTTATGCAACATTGTGTAGAATATTTCGTATGAGAGCGACCATTTCTGTTTCTGAGTATAGTTCTAGAGCAGTGGTTCTCAATCTTCCTAATGTCACAGCCCTTTAATACAGTTCCTGTGTGTCGCGACCCACAGGTTGAGAACTGCTGTTCTAGAGGTTAATTTTACTCTGCTTTTTTTCCTGCAAGATTTAGACAATATTTACTTGTTTTAGAGGAAAATATAAAGGTCATTTTTCATTAAAAGAAAACTTTACATAAACTTGAAGGAAATTTAAAGTCATTTTAGACTTTCTCTTTCATCATTTCTTTTAACAACCCTTTGAGAAACAAGAAGTCTATGACTTGCTATATTGTAATATCTAGAAATTATCATCTCATTAAAATTACATTAGGTAACCAAAATACCTATTGATCCACCCTAATATGATTCCTTTCAACTCCTAATCATGCCAACACAGTACACTAGCTTTCATTTGACATTAATACTAATATTAATTTCATAACTTCCTAATTTCTTCTCAGAATCCAAACACAAAAACCCAACAGTTTGACACTGTTGAATACTATCCCTTATCTTTTCTTTTTTAGAAGTGTACTCAAACATGATGAAAGTATAAGCATGAATTGAGTATAATCCTAGATTTAGAGAAAACAATTAAGTTCGTAAATATTCACATTAATTTTTCATGTCAGCTGACTTAAAAGGTCCCAAGTGTTATTTCTAAAATGAGTTTAGAATGTTCACAAAAGCATTCCTCAGTTCCTTCATCATTTTGCTCTATCCTGTGAAAAGTCTGGAGAAAATATAGTATAATTTATTTTATATGTAAATAAAGCGTCGGGTAGAAAGTTAATAAATGTGCTTATTAAAACTATTAATTGTAATTAAGCATTGTAACATACTATGTCACTTGCACGTTTGTCACCTTTAATGGAGCAAATTCAGAGAGTTCTAAATACAGCAATCAACAAGCATGATTCTTTAAGATGCTTAAAAGGTTTACAGAAAGCCATAAGGAATAACCTTTTCATGAATTATAATACTATGTTTTTTGGGTTTTTTTTGTTTGAGACAGTCTCAAGCTGTCAACCTGGGTGGAGTGCCATGGCATCACTGCTCACAGCAACCTCAAACTCTTGGGCTTAAGCGATTCTTTCTTCAGCCTCCCAAGGAGCTGGGACTACAGAGGCCCACCACAGTGCCGGGTTATTTTTTGGTTGTAATTGTCATTGTTTGGCAGTACTGGGCTGGATACGAACCTGCCAGCTCTGATATATGTGGCTGGCACCCTAGCCGCCGAGCTACAGATACTGAGTCAATAAAAACGTCTTCTAAACAAACAAGATTGAATCTTAATACTTCTACACATGAAAAATCACACTGAATTCTCCGATGAACATAAAAGACTTTAAAATCTGTTGTCTCATAAAGTATTTTATATATAATAATTGACAAGGTAAAAATAATAAAACATCTTGTTTTCATTTATAATTATCATTATAATCTATTGTGCAGATTCACAAACTTAACTGGTTTGATTTAACAAAAGACCAAAATTGTGAGAACAAGATGATTTTTTTTTTTTTTACTAAAGAAAATCTTGCTTTTTATTTCTTTTTTAAATAATGTGATGGTCATAAGAAAGAATGAATGCATTGTAAAGAGAAAGTATTGCTTTAGAAACTAAGAAACAAATGAAAATATTTTATGTTAACCCTTTCCTGAAGGCAGTGATCAAAAGGTCTAAAAGTATTAAATCATATTTACCTGTCTCTATCTGGAGAATAATGGTCATCTATGACTCGATGTCTATCCATTCGGCTAATTGTATTATAATGTCCAGGAGTAGTACGTGTCCCCCGAAGTCCCTGTTCCACATTCCGACTAAAATTTCAAGATCCATTAAATATCTTAGTGAAGTATGATCTTATAATATACTATGTAATAAGATTTATAATAAAAATAGGAAAAAAAGACAAAATTACTGTAGGGCCATGTCCAAATTTTTTGTTTTGTTTTAACAAACACTTCTGACTAAAGGTGTACATCTTGGCTGGGCGTTGACTGGTAAGAAGATTGCTGCTATACTAGCCACAATACAAGAGCTCAAATTAAGGTAACATCAATGGGAATACAATAATGAGTATCAACATTATTAATTGTTGACTCCCAGGTCACTAGTAGTTATACTCAATGACATACATAGGAAGAGAAGTAGATTTCTGTGAAGAATATTAAGTTCTGTGTTAGATATCTTTCTTTACATAGCCTAGGGAAATGAAGATAGGAATGCTTCATAGGTAGACAAACACGAGTTCAAATTTCAAGAGAACATCTCACACCTCCCTTGATATCACTCTAGTCCAGACTATCATCTTTGTGCATATACCATAACAATAGCCTTCTAAGTAGTCTCTTGCTTCAACCCTTCCCCAATCTACTGTGATGCATGGCAGTCCTTTAAAACGTAATTAAGACCATGACATGTCAAATTATTGCATGAAATGTAGGAAACAAATATTTAATTTTATTACATGCTATGACCTAATTTTCTTATCCTTTCCAACTTATCATTTCCATATTAATTTCTTCCACCTTATTATCCTGTATCAAGTAAACACAGAAATGTAAATGTGTATATAGTCATATTTTACTATCCTGTTAATTATGTCTATTTTGCTATTACTGTTCAAGTTCCATCTTGTTTTTAATTACTGTCAGCTGATAATAAGTTTTTCTCTTCTTTTTCAAAGTGGATTTAATTATTTGTACACCACTATCCTTCCATATATAATTTCTAGAACGCTGACAAGTTTATAAATATTGAACATAGAAATTTCAATTTTGCATTAGATTTTTAGATTAATTTGTTGAAACTTAATCTTTATTATATTAACCTAATATGTTATAGTATATAATTATGGATTAATTACATTAATATAAAGGGTATATCTTTCATTTATTCCTTACCTAAAGTTTTCAATGTTTCCTTAAAAAGAGCTTATGAAATATTTGTCAGATGAATTGCTAGATACTTTATGTTGCTCTTGAGTACAGTGCTTTGTATCTTATGGTATTTTCTACTCATTTTTGTAAGTTTTCCTATGGCTAGCTATTTAGCAGAACTCCTGTATTAGTTTTTATATTCTGCTTATGTTGGACTTTCTATGTAGCTAATCCTATCATCAATAAATAATGAATAATGTTTTTTTTCCCTTCTACTACTTCCACCTCTTATTTCTTTTTCTTGTCTTTTAACGTATTTCAGAACCTGAAGTACTACTTTAAACAGTGATAATAATAATAAGGGGCATCTTCTCTTATTTCTGATATTAATGTAAATACTTCTATAAAGTCTTTCCATTAAATACAATGATTACTTTAAATGCAAGTGGTTTTCTTGCTTAACTCAACATCTTTAAAGAGTTAAACTATGTTTGGCAAATTAATATATTATATTTTCTTTTTAATTTCTGCAATTGTTCAATTATACAAACCCTTTTTAGTTCTTCATAGCCTTATAGATTAATATGTTAAATGTATAAATAAAATAAATCTGAAGTTCTCTCAAAAAGTATAATATCTTATATAAAACTAAGATTCAATTAAAATTCTAATACTCAATTATTTATTTAAAACAGAAGTTATAAGTTAGTTACTCTCACTGGTCAACATTTCTCAAACATTCAAAGAATATAAAGTGTGAATCATGCAGATTATTTCTGGAGGTCTCAGACTTTCTGAACCGTTCTTCCCACTGCATATGCATTTGTTTGTATTCTTTCGATGATTTTTCCTAACTTTAAAGACTGATCAGATGTTTATTTATTTCTATTTCTTAAATTACCAATATCTAAATCATTTATGAATATAATTGGTTCTATCTGTATCTGCTCACTCTAAATCATTTATGAATATAATTGGTTCTATCTGTATCTGTCACTGAAAGCTGGTTCTTAATTATTTTGAACTATTAAAGAATATATGGGCTATCCAAAGACACAAAGTAATGCACATTTCATTTTACTCTAATTACATACATTATTGAGTAGCATGTTGTTTTTCTGTAAATAACTTTTCGCACAAGAATCACTTACATTTAGAGATGGTTAACATTAACTTATGATAAATAAGTCTATAGTAATCCAATATACAAATAAAGTAATCCATATACAAATGAATATGCTGTCTTACCTTTGTGGAGGAGGGACACTGGGTGACCATGATCTAGTCCTTCCTATAACATCTACTCGATGAGGAGACCCTGATGGTGAACAATGGTTTGATGACATTACTTGTTCTGGCACTGATAATGTTGAACTTTGAAGATCTCGACCATTGTGTCGATAATCTAAAGGTAGAAAGATTAATAAGTATTATAGTTATCAGCACATTAAGTTTTTCATGTATTCTGTACTTAAAGATATAAAATGTTAGAGAAGTTGAAAGACTTTAAATATGTTAAATATAAAGTATAACAAATAAGGTATAATGCAATATTAAAGCAAAATGATATTTTTAAATACATAAATTTAAAAGGAATGACAAATATTTATATAGTTAATATATCCAAGGCACCGTGATAAATAGAGTAAAACTTTTATGTATACTTATATATGTGCAGTATATGTTTTATATACTCTTAGTAAAATTTTTATAAAGTTAATTATTTTCAATAAAAGACTCAAATTATTATCAAAACATTTGCATCACTTCAAGGACCTAGAAAAGCTTCAAATACTTTTCAAATATGATTAATGTTTAAAGTTATCAAATTCAAAAAAAGTTCCTAAAGTCTATAGTTAATTCTATATGAGATTAAATAATATACATGAACTGCTTTTTTTTTTTTTTTTTTTTTGGTGTTAAAAGACAGTGTCTCACCATGTTGCTCAGGCTGGCCCTGAACTACTAGCCTCAAGCAATCTTCCTGCCTCAGCCTTCTGAGTACCAACTCAGACTACCAACATAAACTACCATGTCTGACTACCAATATGAGCTACCATGTCTAGCTGCCATTTTTCTTACAGTATTTGACAAGGATGAGCTACATAGAAGCTTAAGAATAAAAATATGATTTCACAAATTTTGGCAATGTACATTAGAAGGGCTACAACTCAAATGAGTGCTAGACAGCAAATGATATGTGAACAAATGGAAGGAATTCTCAGTTGATAGAAAAATATCAGTTCAATGTGGGGGCAGCATTGGGGAAGGCAGCAAGAAAAGTAAATTTGGCTTAAATTGTGTACATCTAAAACATAATGAGGTTTGTAATGGAAAGAACCTGAAAATTTCTGAGTAGGCTGACATTAGGTCTATTGCCCTCATCTTCAACATGCTCATGATAGCCATTATTAATTGATCTTTTACTATGTGCTAGAAACTCTGCTAGGTACTGTACAGTGTTCTACAATATTTATTTCAGAGACAGCTCAGAAAAATGACTGGCTCATATGTGATTTTTCCTAGCATTTTAATGTTTTACAGTATTACCTTAGACCTAAAAATAGAGCAAAAAACAAAGATTTGGATACACATGAATAACCAAAGTAGTGTTCTCAGGAAAAGAGAGGATAACAGAACAGGGCAAGGGAAGAAATTAAACAACAATATAGTCAGCTTAACCTTACTGGAGGCCTAAAAGATGAACTGGATCATAGTTACTCTGATTTTGAGGCAACAGGGCTAGACTTTTGTCCCATGTTAGCCAGTCACTGGCTGAAGACTGCCAATGGAAGGTAGACAAGGTTTTTAATCTTCTGGGTGAGTGGTTTCTATTTATCTAATGGTAATTCTCAGGAGAGAAGGACAGTTGTTGAGTTGTTAGTAACCAACACACAGAGTAGCAGGTAAAGGAGTATGAGTGGAACATCAACAGCATCCAGGACAACTACCAAATAATAGTGGTTGAATGCAAGGTACACTAACAGAGCCAGTTGCAGTAAATTAGAGAAATACAGAACTGGGTACTACGCCCATTCACCCCAAGTTCTTTCTCTTGGCTCACTTTGGTTACAAACTCTGCCTTAGAAGTACATATTTCATAGGCCCTTTCTGATGTTTGTGGTTAGTTTCCTTGATGTCATAACTTTGCATAACTATCTTCTCCATCTAGATATATACCTAGGTAACTTCATTTTATTTTCGACTCCTACATTTAATAGTTTTTTTTTTTTTTTAATTGTTGTTGGGGATTCATTGAGGGTATAAGAAACCATGTTACACTGATTGCATTTGTTGGGTAAAGTCCCTCTGACAATCGTATTTTGCCCCCAAAAGGTGTGGCACACACCAAGACTCCACCCCCCTCCTCCCCTCCCTCTGCTCTTCCTTTCCCCGCCCCTCCCTCATTCTTTCTCTCTCTACTCTTTCCTTCCCTCATTTAATAGTTTTGAATGTTTAAAATTTAACATGGTTTTTTATAGTGCTGGTATCTTTGTTTGTAGTGCTCTGTTTTCAAAGCTACATGGGTTTTGAATGATCTTTCCCAACCTTGCTTTCCTAGAAGCCCTGCTGTTTTAGTCACAATTTTGCAAAGCAAAACAAAGAGTTTTCAGGAATACATATACGACATAATAAAAAAAAATTCTGCAAAGAAGATATTATCTCCATTTTCATTTGTAAAAACAGACTCAAAGAAACCTAACTGTCAAACACTAGGAGACTTAAAACATCTTCCTGACTCCAGTGCTCTCTCTCATAATGACCTAATACTATTATACCTTCTATTTTTGCGAAATAATTATTTAAGAAGATGAAGCTCACAGCAGTTAACAATTCAGACATAAGGTTAGAGAGATTGCAGCAAGAAGATTAATTGCTCGTATAAAACGTATAATAGTACTGTCCAATAGAACTTTGAAACGAAGAAATGTTCACTATGAGCACTAATATGGTAGCCACTAGAATCACAAAACTTCCGAAACTTGAAATTTGGCTAGTGATTTTAATAAGAATATAGATTTTTATAATATTTATTTTAAATTAAGTTCAAATAGCCATATACAGTTAGTGGCACAGCTCTGAAATATAACATATGGCAGTGGCAAAAGACTATACAGAAAGAATACGTTTATTTGCTCAACAAATATTTATGAGTGTATATACATGTCACATGTGATTTTCTGTTGGAGTGAGTAAACATGCTTCCAAATACCACAAATTCTATAAGGAATTTATTTTGACATAAGCCATTTAAGAAGTTTACTTGTTTTTAAAACAAAAAGTAATTCTGTAGTTATTTTACAATTTAAAAAAAAGTTAAAATGGCTCGGCACCCGTAGCACAGTGGTTATGGTGCCAGCCACATACACCAAGGGTGGCGGGTTTTAATAATGGAGCTTTACAAAAAGACACAAAAGAAAACATGAAAAGCCAGGCAGGGTGGCTCACGCCTGTAATCCCAGCACTGTGGGAGGCTGAGGAGGGAGAATTGCTGGAGCTCAGGAGTTTAAGACTCGCCTGAGCGAGAGTGAGACCCTGACTCATGAAAAAAATGGAAAAACCCAGCCAGGTGCCGTGGCGAGCGCCTATAATCCCAGCGGCTTCAGGAGCTGAGACAGCGGGATGTCCACAAGCCCGAGTCAGAGGTTGCAGTGAGTTACCACGCCCACTGCATGTTACCACGCCCACTGCACTCTGCTCAGGGGCATAGGGTGGCACTGTGTCTCAACAACAACAACAAAAGACAAGTGCACAAATTACTTGTTTTATTAGAGAGTTCAGGATCTTAATTTATCATGCAATTTATGCCCCTTCCCTACCAAAAAAAAAAACCCAAAAAGTCCATGAATTACAAGGACTCATGTTATCTGCACATCAATTTTACCGTCTAAAACTGCCCTCCCCCATTGCATCTTCTTTCATAAATGGAACCACCTTCTCTGCATCCTGAGAAGATTCTCA
>CAUYON010166341.1:0-38835 GCA_963573935.1 Arctocebus calabarensis
GGGAGGGGAGGGGAGGGGGAAGGATGGGTGGAGGGAGGGCAATTAGTGGGATCACACCTACGGTGCATCTTAGCAGGGTACTGATGAAACTTATTAAAGGTAGAGTATCAATGTCTTTATATAGTGATCAAGAAAATGCCAAGAAGGCTATCTGTAACAGTACGATCAAAATATTTCTGAATGTATATGAATCATGTCCTATGATTGCACCAATGTACACAATTATGATTCAATAAAATTATTAAAAAAATAATTGAAGATATAAAGGAAGGTGTTGGCATTGAAAGAAAATAGCACTCTAGCAAAACAGAATAGCCAGTTTAAAATAATAATTGATGTTCTAGATATTTAAAGAACATATGTTCCTTAAAATCTCAAAGAATGGGTAAAATCACAAATTAGATTTAGCTGAAGAAAGAATTTGGAAGAAGGAGGATTAATCCAGACAGTGGGTCTCAATTATGGATGTATTTTAGAATCTCTGGAAATTTTGATGAAGTCCAATGTTCCAGCTTATAGATGAAAATCTCAGGCCAGTTGGGATTTAAACATCTGTGTTTTATAAAGTTCTGCAGATGATTGTAACATGTGGGTGTTCCAGCACATTAGAACTATCAAGAATAAGATATGGAATATTGATTAATGGAAATAGCATGATTCAAACACACACACATATGTCCTTTTAGTTCTATATTTATTGAGTGTGTTTTCTATGCTAGGTACCCTACCAGGCACAGGAGATAAAAAAATAAATGAGATGCAAAAACTAAGAAATTCAAGATTCAAATCATAAAATATAAACCTACTAATGTGCTGCTTTTAAGAGTAAATTAGATGGCAGCTAGAATTTAGTTGTAACATGGAAAATAGCTTTGTCACAAAGGTAAATTAGAATCTCAGCTGATCGGGGTATGCATGTGAAGTTATTATGTTTTTCCCAATAACTTCTCACAACTGCATTGCACTGACACCCCATAGGGCTTCAATCCTCCACAATCTTTGTTCCTTCTACTCTGGGAGCCTAGCATCACCTCAAAGTGGCCAGCTCACTCAAGTCTTCATAAGTATCCTCTTCATCTTTATTTTTTTCTTAGAGAGCCATATTCCCAGTGGGAAAAGAGAAAACAACATCTCCATGAATGATGAATTCAGCAGTTTCTTCCAGTCCCCTCCAACATATGCATGATCTATGTGTATATCACTTAATGAAAATAAAAATTATTGAAGTGAGAATGTGGGGTGGTTGTTGGTGTTGGGTTCTGAATTGAAGTCTTTCAGGAAATCTCTGGGAAGGTAGATGAGTCCCAATTATGACGATTTGAGAATATTTCATTCTGTGCATGAAGCCATTCAGTCTGGAATCACTGAAATACCTCACCTCATGCCATACATGGTAATGAAGCGAAGTATATCTTAAAAATAAAAAAAGTTTTTTTTTAATTTTTATTTTTATTAAGTCATATACACATAGATCATGAATACATTAATGCGTATATTGGAAAAAATTTAAAAATTTTAAAAAATGAATGTTTTCTCTTTCCCAGATCCTTTTCCCACAATCACTAACCTCCACGGTCTGTTTTAACAAGCATTGTACTTGACTGTTATACTTCTTTTTCACTAATCTTATAAGATTCTTGAAATGTTAAAAGATTCCAACATTTCAGAATTATTTGTTGGAATGATTGATTTCCACCATAAAATTTATCACGTTGATTTTCTTTAAAAACAGTCAGGCAGTGGTGTCAATATTTTTCAGCTCACCAATTTGGTATGTCTTACGTTGATAATAATTCAAGTTCAACATGATGTGGCTGGACAAAGCACATCTCATTACAACTAGAAGACCCAATTTCTATCATTTTTTGCATTATACTGCCACATAGTGGATTATTTGCTTATAGTACACCACTAGACTAATATCTCATTCGTCATTAATTATCAGTATTTTTATTTTAAAAACCAGAGCAACAACAATCCAGACATTAGCACAGGTCTGCTATTATCAAACATTGCTCATCTATGTTGACAAAAGTCTCACAGAGTTATTTTCAAAAATCATAATAGAAGGAAAATTCCAAAGATTATATTAGCCTTTTGGATTAGCTTTGTTTAATAAAACCAAACAACATTGTATTTTTAAGACATTTTGCTGTATACCCTTACCATTGTGCCCATCAGGCTACCAGCTTACCCCTCCCTTTTCCTTCCTCCCCCCCCCATAAAAATTCTAGAATCAGACAGGTAGCAGATTCTCTGGAAATAATTACTTTAAATTTGTCATTTTATAGATGAGGAAACTGGATCATAAGCCTCTGTTGAAGCCTTCAAACCCAGTTAGTAAATTCAGATTAACACTCTAGGAATTGGGTTTTACAGCCAGGCCTTTTCTGTAATTTGGCTTTATGCCTTAAGAAAACTGTCTAATTTATTGGAGAAAACGTCAGTAAGTTGTGAAAACAATTAGCGAGATGAGATTAGCTTAATCACTATTCTACAGAGTAAATTAAAGGTCATTAAAGGTCTCCTGAAGCGACATTACATGTGTAAAGAGCCACCACCAGGAGAGCAAAAGAAAGTCTTGGGGGCCATAAACTCAAAGTGACATTCATTTCTGTTGTATCACTTAATAAAGATATATTTATTTTATTAAGATGAAAGGCTCAACTATAACTTGGACTTCAGAAACTCAATGTAACCTAATCATTTGACTCTCATATTAATCTGAGAAAAAAAGACAAAAGAGATCTACCAAGTTTGCTGCATTTTTTATTTATATGAAAAAAAATTCTATAAACCCTAGGAGTTACACAGGAAAATCTGGACTAGGTTGAATTTTCTTTTTTTATTAACATCTGACTCTTTATGGAGTCAGAGGAAAGGAGTAAAGGAAAGAAACTGCCTAGGAATAGTTTTTACTTTTTGTTCCTCAAGTTTTTTTGGTTCCTTTTTATATTACAGTTTCTCAATAGAAATATCCACTGACTACAATTCCTTCATGTTTAAAAAGTTTTTGTTTAGTGTTCAATCAAATTGAAAATTTGACAATTCTAAGTCATATTAAATGTGTGATCTGAATAGACACTTTACTAGAGTAATTGAGAAAATGATACTGGAGTTATTAATTTTCTTTATTCTGTTCAGAAAATCTTAAAGTGAAAAAAGAAAGTTTAAAAAAAAATCAAATTTTCCTTTATGTGGGTCTGATCTTATTCAAAAATTCCAATATCACATATATGCTGTTGAAAAGACCAAGATTTCCCACTCCTTATATATGAGAACTAAATTAGAATAGAACAAATGGACAAATGGAAGTCTACCTAACGTGCGACCCTGGGCGTAAATCCAGGTGTTAAAAAGAAGAAATTTGAAATCACAATTTAAAGATAAAATGACAAGGAATTTTCCGGATTCTCAGGGAACTGGAAAGAAATAGCTTCAGACAGACGTTAAATCAGAACTGTCAGAATGGGGCCCTGGAATCTATGTTTTTTATGAAACTTGTATGCTAAAGTTTCAGAAGCAATAATCCAGTTCTAAAATAGACTTTTCTCCCTCTTTGTCTTCGAGGATTTAATCCGTAAGAGCGAAACTGTATTGTTAACATCCCCCGTGGCTGTCATCAGCTCACTGTCTTTGGCTCCAAATTCACCCTTCCTTGTCTTATTCTGCGGGAATTTTAATGGACCCTGTGTGGTTCTCCATGGCCAGCCTGCACAGTGCTGTCAGTAGGGGGCGCTACTGTGAGTACACTGGAGGGGGAGGGGCTTTGCTTCCTGGTTTGTGCGCAATCTCCCCCCTACAGGCAGCTTTGCCGGTGCCCAGCTCCTGCAGTGCAGCTAGCCAGCGTTATCTGCTGTCCGCAGCTTCCCTGACCCCTCTCCAGGCATCATCTCAGCTGAGGGCCACAGATGCATGCCCTGCTGTGAAATAATCCCCCAGCAATCTCTCGGGCAGCTTTGCAGTAAGCCCAGTGGGACAGCACCTTCTTGTAGACAGAGGTTTCCTGAGGACCTAGGGGACAGGTTTCTTGCAAGTTGCACCAGCAGAGAAATGCTGTGACTTCTCTGCCCTGCAGCAGACTCCCATACACCCTCTCCAAGAAGGACCGGAATTCACACCAGAAGAGCTGGGAGAGGCAGCTCCATCTCAGACACACCTGCCTTCTCCTTCTGAATACTTCTAGATTCTTGAGGACTCTGCTTCTTACCAGTCGACCCCTCATTATTGTAATCCCCTGTTTTAGTTATTAATTATTTATATTTAATTTTTCCTGTTCAAATGGTTGCATGGTTTCTGTCTTTCTGAGTAGAGTCTGGATCCTACATTGAGCTTTTCCATCAGACTTTTTCTACACTATAGGAGCAATTCACAGACAGTATCAAGACGCAACTTGTGGTGAGCCTAAACACATCTAAATCACTTCATTATCTAGGTAGGTAAAAACCTTAAATTTTTAAGAAGAAAAAGTCCTCATAAGCCTGTGAATCTTGATCCATCCATGTTCAAGCTCTCCCTGCATCTAATAGAAAAGTAAGAATGTGTCTTACAGGCAGTGCTTTACAGTTCTCAAAACCACTTTCTAATCTATTATGTGAGTTAGAATACAGTTCTCATGGTGGAAATAAACTTGAAGCAGTGCCTCTAACCAAGTGTGTGCTGCGGATAGCAGAAAGGTAGCTGTGTGTCAGCGTGAGGCATCTCATATGTGGTCACACCGTGCCATGCGGAGTGTGAAGGATGAATGTTCAGTCCACAGGACACACAACCTGGCGATACTTTTCTTCAGGATCTGATACAACAGAAAACAATTCTTCTGATACAACAGAAACAAAATCTCCAGATTTTTCCTGTGTTTACTCGTCCACCTTCAGCCCTTGATTAACAACCCTTGTTTTCACAATATGATCTTAGAAGAAAGCTGGGAAGGATGATGTTAGTGACAGCTAAACTCTGATGATAAAACCCTTGACCCTTTATGGACATTGATAGCAAAAGAAAATCAAAAAGACAGGATGGTCCAAGTTTGGAGAATGCTGAGAAGATCATTGTGACTGCTTCACATCATGTGATTCTAGGCTTTTGGATTTTCTATATCAAAAATACAATTTTTGACTTTTTTTTTTCCAGCTAACAAGAAATCACTTTTCCCCGGGCACCTTTCCTTCCTTGTTCTCTACTAACTTCAGGACACCACACTCTTCCCAGGACGCAGTGGCCTAACTTGAGAATCGGGAGATCCCATTACATCGTGATCAGGAGAGGCCTGCCTGCACCTGCCACTCCGACCCACGACGTAAACATGTCACATCCTTTCCTGTCTCTAAAGGGAAGCACTTTATTATTCTCAGCAAGACACAGTCCCATGTGACATTCTATATGTCTCTTCGCACATCCCCTAATGTTGCCGGATAAAATTACAAAAATCCAGTGAAATGTGAATGTCGGCCCATTCATTCTTCAACGAATAACTTTTTAGTGTAAGCATGTTCCAAGCAATATTTGACACACACTTATATTAAATAACAAATATTTTAGTACGATTCAATTGTTGTCTGGAACATAACTATACTAAGAAATTATTCATGGCTAAGCTGAAATTAAAACCGAAGTGGCACCCGCATTGCCCTCCCTTCCCCTCCCCCAGGTGGCTGGGATGGAAGTCCCACCAGGCCCAGGATCCTCCTTCTGCTGTTGTTGCTACTTTGTATTTCCTCTTTTCCCTTATGTCCTAGAAAAGTGGAGGCACAGAGCACAAAATGACGTATTTTTGTAATTGATAATTCTTAAGTTTCCTACCAAACTGGTGAATTTTCTTTCTAACCAAAGTCCATCCTTAGAAACTATAGCAGGGCAGAGATTTGGAAGAAAGTTTTGGTGTACACATGCAGCCTGGCCCACCTCCTCACTTCCCCCCTCGAGCCCCTTGGAGTGGTAGATTACAAACTAGAAGAGCACTTGACTCGGAATGCCACCCGTTTCTGTTTAAACAGAAAATCTAGAATATAGACATGTCTGAATGGCTGACAAATGAATAATGCAGACTCTCTCAGAAGGAGTCAGCAGAGGTTCAGAAACAGGAAAAGTAAGTGGGGAGATGTGTAAGAAAGACATACCAGCATTCAAATACAATGGGCCCCCGAAAGAGGGGAAAGGGGTGAGGCATAGGAAAAATATTTGAATAAATAATCGATATAAATTAGCCTGAGAAAAAGATGTTTGAAAGGTTTTATATTGACAACTGCACAGAGTATTAAACAAAAGAGAAAAAGAAAACTCGTATGGATAAGCATCAGAGTGGAAGTTAGGCTTGTCCAAGATAGAAAGAGATCATTTAGCACACAGAAAAGTATCAAAGTGACATCAAGCTTAGTAGCAGTAGCAGGTGCATGCAATGAAAGTAATTCCTTAAAGGAATTGAAAAAATAGAGTTTTACGATTTTATATTCCATTGAATTATTGAGTTGTGACAGATTGTTATTACACTGTAATAAAATATTTTCAAGCATAACAGGAATCACTGGTTTGACAGGGGTCTACAATAAAAATATCCCTCCAACTTAAACAAAAAAGATGACACAGCCAGAAAGAGGCTGCAGAAAGTGATGTTTGTTCTTGTAAGAAACGTTTACAAAGCACTGAAGAAAAGGCAGATTCTTAATAGAAAACACCATAAAACTAAAATCTTAGAGAAGATTAGATTGAAAGAGGGAAGATACAGATATTTTTTACTTTCCTGCCATCCTTCTCCAGACTTCGTTTGCTAAGCCCTCTATCCACAGCCCCAATCTGAGTTGTTGTGCTGCACCCAGTGGGGTGACTGAAACTCTCATTGCTAAGAGATCCCTTCGGGATGCCGGCTGTAGTGAGGTTGCTGAAGACATCTATTGATTTTTACTTTAGTAACAAAGAGGTACCTCAGAGGGTTCTAGCGCATCCTTCCCTGTATCCATTTTGCAGCATAACCCTGTTTTCCTTGACAATCACAACCAATCACTCTAGCCCACACAGCAAGCCCCCTTTGTCGTCACCCAGAGGTAGGTGTTAATATTAACTCTGGGCCCACAGAGTGTGGGCTTTCTCCTTGTGGGTGAAAACATTCCTCCCTTGTAATTTTTATTTTCCATTGTGTGTGTGGGTGTAGGGGGGTTCCTCTACAAGTGTCCTGCTTCTGAGGGATGGCTGTCCAGGTGAGCTGTAGCTCTTCTGCCAGAGTAGCAGGGCTATGAGCACGTGGAGTGTGGATGGAGCTAAGGGACCACCCATCGGTGGGGTCTACTGGCTATGCCTGCAAGAGGCTTGGTCTCTTGCAGGTGAGGCTCATCTTTGTTAATTACACTTCTTCTGGGCTCCCCACGTGTTGAGCAGCTTGCAAGGGGCTAGCCTCTCATTCAACCTCATAGCCACTTTTGGAAGGTAAAGTCAGCTTCCCCGAGGTCCCAGGGCTAGTAAGTGCTGGATCTGTCATTTAAATACAGGCCTCGGTTCCCATCTGCAAGGCTGTTAGGTGACATTGTCAAGGCAGGGGGTTGGCAATGTTTGAGACACTGTTGGCTGTCACACTGGGGGAGCTACCGGCATCCAGCAGGTTGAGGCAAGACCCCACAAAGCACAGGGCAGCCGCTCCCCTGAGAATTATCCAGTCAGTGTCCACAGTGGCAGGTTGAGAAACTCTGCTCTAGAGGGCTGGCCCCTGTTAAAACACTTGTAGGATTTTCTATTCCTTTGGAACACAATGGCTGTGTTATCTTGGCACACAGGCTCAGCAGGGAAGGTCCCCTTTGTGGCGGCATCCTTCGTCATTGCTTTTTCTGTTTTCTGCTTCAGCAAACTGGAGCTTCTGACAGGTGCAAGCACGCCGTGCCCCTGCCCGCCTCCGATCCTTTGATCATACCTTCTTTACTCCCCCCCCACACTTTTCCTTCACTCCTGCTCTCCCCGCGTGCTCTTGGTCCCCAGCAGGGTGGATCCCAGACATTACGACTGCTGCCTCTGTAGTCGGCTCCCCCACGAGCAGGTTTAATGAATGGAAGGAAGGTGCTTTGTGCCTCATGTTTTTACAACTGACAAGTGGGTTGAAGAAGCATGTCCGTGTCAAGGGGCTTTTGTGAGGGTGCGGAGTGGTCACTCATATAGTCTACTCAGCACAGTTCCTTGCAATAAACCATTTTAAATGTGGTTCATATTGTTCAAAGACTTTGAATATATGCAAAACGCCTTCAGAGAAGCTGGGTTTTAGGAGAGGTCTGTGATTCGGCACAAATATAACAGTGTATCAGAAGCTTCCATTCAGGCCATTTGGTGGTAACAGGTGCGGGGAGGGCCTCCCGGAAGACAAAAGGACACGATAAATGGGCTCACGTCTCCCTCTGGTGGCTAGAAGGGGGAACTGACGGGGGAAGGGGTCTTTGTTCTTTCTCACCGGCAAACACCTGCCTCCCCCCCTCCACCCCCCAGCTAAGGTCTCTGGGGAGCTCCTAGGGTGCAGAAAATACAGGTGAAATATGGTTATAGAACTTCTCACTGTTAGGTAAAGCCTCCAAACTCCTTCCTAACTCCACATTTCCTGCTCTTTATCTGTTTATTCGGCTAAGGCTGAGGTATGTGTGTCCTTCTGGTTTCTTATTTTGCTTTGCCAACTGAGGTAGGTCCACCTCCCTTTGTTCCCACAGACACTGAGGACGCAGTTATTAAAGCTCCTGCACATTTACAGAGGCTTGCCCTTGTGACAGGTTTGGCTCAAGGCTCTGGGGACAAAGCCATGTCCTCTCAGCCTCCGGGGTAGAGGGAGACAGAAGCCCACCAGATATCAACACCCCAATGCTCCCTTGTGATCGGACAAGCCCAGAGGGCTGAGAGCCCAGGGAGGCAGCAGGACGCTCCCGGGTAGGGGCTGTAGAGGGGCAGGAAGGCCTTTACTGAAGAAGATACAGGTGAGGACAGATCTGTAAAGTGAGCGAGCTGGTGAGTAAAGGACTTTCCACCATAAATGGATTCAGAAACAAAGGATGAACCAAGGGACCCAGGAGGAAATGTCTGGCTTTGCCAGGATTGTGAGGCATTTTAAATGACAACAGTGGAGTCAGTTTGTTTAATAAATGGCCAGAGCCTAAGAGGATGAGTTGAGCGTCTGGACTCAGCGCCCACACTCTATCACCACAGGCTTTACTCAGCATGAACTGTGCTTGCTGCTTTTTAGAAACTCTCTCTGATATGGTTTGGATGTTTGACCCCTTCAAATTGCTTGTTGAGATTTGATTTCCAGAGTTGAATGTGGGCCCCGGTGGTAGGTGTTTAGGTTGTGGGTGGGGGAAGCCTCATGAGTGGCGTGGGGCCCTCCGTGCGGTAATGAGTGAATTCTCCTTCTATTAGTTTGGGAGAGGTTGGTTGTTTAAAAGACCTGTCCCCTCTCTCTTTGCTCCTTCTCTCACCAGGTGTCATGCCTGCTCCCCCTTTGCCATCTGCTTAGATTGGAAGTTCTCTGAAGCCTTTACCAGCAGACGATGCTGCCATAATGCCTCCTATCCAACTTGCAGAACTTTGAGCCAAATAATCCTCTTTTTCCTTGTAAATTACTTAGCTTTAAGCATTTCTTTGTAGCAGCACAAAATTGACTAATATACTCTCTTTCTTTCCTTCCTTCCTTCCTTCCTTCCTTCCTTCCTTCCTTCCTTCCTTCCTTCCTTTCCTTCCTTCTTACCTTACCTCCATCCCTCTCATCCAAGGTACTCAAGCATATAGGGCCATGCCTCACAAAACATTTTAGTCAACAATGAACCACATTTTCAACAGTGGTCCCATAAGATTATATTGCTGCATTTTTTTACTATAGTGTTTCTATGTCTATATCTACATACATTTCTCACTGCATCGCAATTGCCTACAGGATTCAATACGGTTATATGCTGTGCGAGACTGTGGTAGAGGAGCCATGAGCTATACCATCTAGCCTAGGTGTGCCGTGGGCTGGACCATCTGGGCTGTGTACACACACACTATGGTGTTCACACAATGGTGAAGCCTCCCAACCACACGTTTCTCCTATATATTTCCATCATTGTGATGTGTGACTTTACTGGAGAGAAGATTATTCCAGGCAGAGGTTAAAACAAATGCTCAAAATTGGAAGTGTTCTTGGCTTGCTGGAGGACCAGCAAGGAAGCCGGTGTGGCTACTGGTGCAAAGCTCTTCAATCACACACAGGAAACCTTATGTGGGGTCTCCTAACATCCACCCCATTGTTGTTGGAATGATACTGATCTACTCTTTAGGAAGGTACAAGACAAATTGCTCAGAAGGCCAATGGAACAGGAACTAATTCCTATGGCTATTGTCCAGTCACAATAAAAACAAGTGAATATTTATGAGGGGAAGATATTTGTCTGCTTGCTTTTAAGGAGGTCATTTCTTTCTCTGAGTCTCTGTGCCTCTGGGAACTAGATTATTCTGAAGTGCTACACTTGTGGAAACTCAGGGTGTGGGCGGCTTGAGGGCAGAAGGCAGAGAGAGAACCACCCCCAGCCCACAGCACAGGCTACTGAAAATAGTTGAGCCCTTCAGGAATATTTTCAGGTGTCAGGTTTTCAAGGAAAGAGACCTGATCTTGTTCATCTCTGTAAACAGAATATAGTTGGGTCTTGATTTTGATCTATTCTAACAATCTCTGTCTTTTCACTGGTGAATTTAGAGCAGTGATGTTCACAGTGATTGTTAAGTTAGATTGATATATACCATATTTGTTACTATGTCCATTTGTTGCTTTTTCTTGCCCTTTGCTCCTATTTTTATTTTCCGTTCTTTTTCTGCCTTTTGTGGTTTTAACCAAGTATTTTGTGTGATTTTATTTTCTCCCCCTTCTTTGCATATCCATTATAATTCTTTTTACTTTTTTAGTAGTGGCCTGAGAATTTACAACATACATTTATAACTAACACAAGTCTACTTTCAAATAACATTTGAGTAATTCACAGGTAGAGCCACTACCTCATACTAAAATCAGCCTAATTTTTCTCTCCTGTCACTGTATCATTGATACTGTACTTTCACTTACACATAGGTGTACATAAACATAATAGATGCAAGCTATATATAAGCACATATAATTGAATACATTGCTGCTGTTATTAGTTTGAACAAACTGTTATCTGCTATTATCAGTTAAGAATAATAAATATAAAGGTTTTTATTTCATGTTCAATTATTCCTTCCTTAATTAGATTATTCCTTCTTTATGTAGGTCTGAGTTTCAGACAAATATTATCTTTTTTCTCTCTAAAGAATTTCTTTAATATTTCATGCAAAAAAGGTGCACTGGCAATAGTTTTTTTCAATTTTTAGTTTTCTGACAATGTCCTTATTTCTCTTTCTGTTTTGAAGGATAATTTTACAGGAAGTAGACTCATAGGCCTATTTCATTGCTTTAAATATTCTACTTCACTCTCTTCTTGCTTGCACTGTTTCTGATGAGAAGTTATATGTAATTCTTTTCTCTTCTCCTTGGTAGATGAGGTGTCTTTTTCTTTTGGCTATTTTAAGACTTTGTCTTCATTTTTGATTTTCTGTAGTTTTAAAATGACATGCCTAGGTGTAGGTTTCTGTTTCCTTAATTCGGGGTTCTCTGAGGTGTTTACATGTGGTTTGGTATCTAATATTAATTTAGGGACATTCTCATTTATTGTTTTCCAAAATATCGCTTCCGTTTCTTTTCATCTTTTTTTCTTCTGATATTTTCATTGCACATAAGTTATTCCTTTCCTAGTTGTCTATTTTTTTGTATATTCTGTTCCATATTCTCCCCCAGCATTTTTTTTTTTTTAGCTTTAAAGGTTTCTATGAAGATTTCTTCAAGTACAGGGATTCTTTTTTTTTTTTTTTTTTATCTTGGAAACATCCGCTTTTCCAGCGTCCAGCCTGCTAATAAGGCTGATAAAAGGCGTTCTTTATTTCTCTTACAGCCTTTTTGATTTCTGGCATTCCTTTTTCGTTCTTTCTGAGGGTTTCCGTCACTCTGCTTGCCTTTCCCGTCTGTTCTTTCTCTGCCTACTTGATCTATCAGAGCCCTTTATGTACTGAGAACAGTTGTTCTCACTAATATCCCTGCCCCGTCTTAGTGTAATTCTGCTTCACCAAACTATGCTTTCTTTTATTGTTGTTTTGTTTTGTGTTTTCCTTTTAGGTTGTCTTGAAATTGTTTCCTGATAGCCAGACTTGACATACTGAATAATTGGAAGTGCAGTAAACAGGCCTTTACTGATGCAGTGATAGCGTGTGTCAGGGGAAGAAATTTCTGTTATTAGGCCTCAGACTTTGGGTGAGCCTGAGTTTCTGGACTGTAAACTTCACAAATGTTTCTCATTTCCCCCTTAGGTAGGACAAGATGGGTTTTTTGTCCTTAGGTAGGACAATAAATGGGCTGAACATTTCCAATCCTTCAAGTCAGTTAGATTTTGATAACCCCCTAGCAGGTTGGGCTCTGGGAAAATAATTTCTCTTGAGGGCACCTTATTAGGAAAAGAGAATGTTCTGGAGTGCTTACAATGACCACTTTCCCCTCCCCCTGTGGGAGGCACATGGGGGTCTTTCTCTGATCTTTACTGTCAAACTTAAGCTCTTGTGTGGGGGGTGGGGGAGGGGGTAAAAGTGAGGGTCCCCTACAACTCGGGCCTCCAGGAGCTTTTAACTCTCAGAATGTCCACGACAGGAATTGGTCTGTCACAGTTCAGGTTTCCCACCCCCAGTGCTGATTCCTGCTATCCTTGGCCTGGTTTCTGTCTGCGTATTTCTTCTTTGGTAGAAGACATTGTGGTTCTCTATATCCACCTTTCTGTCAGTACTTCCAATCTGGGGACGGGGGAATGAGCATCAGTTTGCCCTGTGTCCTAACCTCTATGACCCATTTACAGAGATTTTTACTTGTGGTTTGAATGGAGTGACAACTTCCAGCTTCCTACATGCTCTGCCCATTAATCAGAAGTCTTCTGCTAAATGCCTAGTGCCCAGCATAATTCCTGGCACATGTGGAGACTTGATAAATTCTAACTAAGCTGAACTGGGTTGAAGCAAAAGGCCTTTTTTTGGTTAATCCAAGAGGAGGCAGACAAGCCAAGGCCTCTCAGCATTTGGGGGCAGGGGTGCCAAAGAGTTTGTTTGTGCTCGTTTCCTCCACCTCTTCACAGAAGCCTCCAACTTCAGCTGTGTTCTGGGACATCTCCTAGCTGTGCAGCTGGATGTGGAGGCCTGGAATTCTTCCCTATCCAGTCCGCACCCACAGCCTCCCAGACTCAGCGGGGTCAACTCTCAATTCGTTCCAGTCCCCACTGGTAGCCAGCAGCAGTTATCTCACAAAGAGATGGTTTATTTGGTTTGGTGGCAAACTAAAATTACTTTCTTAGCTTTCCTTTTCCCCCTTCTTCCTTCTCTCCCACAGGAAACCTGAGAATTCAGCTACGTATTGGAGAAGGGCCCCCAAACTGCTTGCACATCTACAGTTTCTGTTCTGAGCTACCACAAACTTGCAACAACCAACTGAGTTACAGACACACAGAGAATGGAGTGTGAGCAAGGGGGGTGGCTGTACGTGCCAGATCTAGTTCGTGCACTCACTTCTGGAATTACTGGCAAATCTCATCACACAGAGGGTTTTAGGTTTTTTCCTTACAGGGTGCAATTTTTCCTCTTCAGTTGTTCATCCTGGATATTGACATCGGTGGGGTGTTCCTGCCAACTCCTGGCGGAATGCAAAGAGAGGGGAGCTGTCGTGTTCTGCTTCTGCTGTTAGCTGTTCATTAACCATGAGCAGGTGTCTGGAAAATAGGCTCCAGGGGCCCCTCCCTGACTTCTTCCCAAAGTTATAATAAAGATCTATGCAGGAATATATTTTTTAAGAAAACAAAAAGTTTTCAATTAAGGAGATGAAGCATTAAACAATTTTCTAGAAGCTTTGCCTTATTTCTTTTACTTCTTCTTTTCTTCATCATTAGTTAGTACCCCCGTGTTTGACTAATATGAACAGACCAAGGAAAATGAAAGAAAGATTTGTCAGATATTTTCAAGAATATATGAATTTTAAGTTCTATTGATAGCCCACGTTTAAGTTATGACATTAAGGTTAAAGATAATTTTTCTTTGGACTATTTATCTTTCTTACCCTTGATCCTCAAGTGAGGTTTAAATAAAAAAGAAGACAGTTTTGAAATCCGGGTGACAAAATTAGTCAAAATACAATATTGGAGCATTCCCCCCTGTTTTCTCTAGATATTAGTGAGAAACTGTGGGCTTATGAGGTCTAGGAAGATAAGTGGAGAACTCTTTCTGCCACACCACGCAGCTGCCAGGCATCAGCCTCTGGTCTGGGGTCAGGGCACCCTCCACTCAGAGGATTGGGGGGCCCTTCAGAGGCTCCTGGGACCACCCCCAAGTCTCTAGTCCTTACCTCCACACATTTTCCCTTCTCTTGTCCTGTCACCTCAGGGGAACAACCAGCCCAGACACAAGTCTGTTCTTCTAGAAATGTCCAGCCCACCCTCTTGAGCTACTTTAGAGCAACCACTGCCCTCTTCAATTCCCCCAAACCCATGACTCCTAAACACCCCACATCCTCTTTAATCACACTCACCCCATTGTATGGCCCAAAACACAGCAAACTAAGGCCTGAGCAGGTTTTTCTTTTAAATTATTATGAGTTCATAATAGTTGTTTACGTTTATAGGGTACTTGGGATGCTTTGATGCAGGTATACCAGGTGGATTCATCACGTTAGAGTAGTTGGGGGGATCCATCACCTCAAGTTTTTTCACTTAACATAATTTTCTCTAGTTCCATCCATGTTGTTGCCAACCATAGCATTTCATTCTTTTCTGTGGCTATGTAAATTCCATCATCTATGTGTGTATGGACCACAATTTCTTTATCCACATTTCCGTTGGTGAACACTTAGGTTAATTTCAAATCCTGGCCACTGTGAACAGTGCTGTAGTAAATACGGGAGTGCAGATATCTTTTCTACAGACTGTATTCCCTTCTGTGGGTATATTCCCAGGGGTGGGATTGTTGGGTCATATTGTATTTCTACCTTTATTTTTTTAAGGAACCTCCATACTACTCTCCATAGTAGTTGTGCTAATTTACATTCCCAGCAACAGTGTATGTGGGTCCCCTTTCTCCACACCCTCACCAGCATTCATTATTGGCTGTCTTGTTAATAAAAATTATTTTGACTGGCGTGAGATGCTATCTCATTGTAGCTTTGATTTGCATTACTTTGATGAGTAATGCTGTTGAACATTTTTTTTCATATACCTTTTGGCCATTTGTATGTTTACTTTTGGGAAATGTCTATTAAGATCCTTTGCCCTTTTTTTAATCAGATGATTGGATGTTTTCTCCTATTGAGTTTTTTGTTCTCCTTGTATAGTCTAGTTATTTTAAACCCTTGTCAGATGAGTAGTTTACAAATATTTTCTTCCATTTGGCTTCTGTTTCTTGACTGTTTATTTTACTTTGCAGAAGTTTTTAGCTTGATGTGACCCCATTTGTGTAACTTTTCTTTGGTTGCCTATGATTTAGGGGCAAGAAGTCCTTGTCCAGACAAATGTTCTGAAGTGTTTCTCCAGTGTTTTCTTTTAATAGTGTCAGAGTTTTAGGTCTTTTATTAAGTCATTAACTCAATCTGATTTGATTTTTACATATGGTGAGAGAGGGGTTTATTTTCATTCTTCTGCATATGGGCATCCAGTTTTCCCAGCACCATTTATTGAAGAGAGTGTTTTTCTCCCACTTTGTGTTCTTAGAGATTTTGTTGAAGATAAGAAGATAAGTTCACTATGGATGTGTGGATTTATTTGGGAGTTCTTTATTCTGTTCCTTTGGTTTATGTGTCTGATTTTATGCCAGTACCATGCTGTTTTGGTTATTACAGCTCTGTACTATACTTTCAAGTAATATGATTCCTCAGTTTTGTTCTTTTTAAATCTGATTTTGGTTCTGAACATGCTTGCTTATGTGGAGGTAAGTCTATTAGAATTGAATGGAAAATTAGTGTCTTATTAAAAAAAAGGATCTGTTTTTGCATTCTCAATCATGTATGTAATCTCATCAAAGCAGTTTTATTTTTCCCTTCAATTAGATCTGAGAAAGATTTGCTATTTTCTTCTCCCAAGCTACCTCTTGAATTACTTGTAAGCACAATTACTTTTATATTTAGGAATTCATCAACTTAAATGTATCTCTTAATTTTACTGGAAATTTTGATTAATTTGAGATTTTGAGGCGAAAGATACTTATTTCACTCTTTAGGAAAACTAAAGCCTAATGGTGATAAGTTACCACTGACTTGAGCTTCGGTATATTCTTTGAATCTTTATGGGACCCACATACATAAAACTCACCCACATAGATATTTAGGATTTTAAAACACTCAATTATTCATAGTATTTTATTTATTCATATATTCACTTTGATAAACTTTTCTATTTCAATCACTCTGTGTAAAATTGAAAAATTATAACATATTCATGGTCTAATGTCTTCTATGACCCACTTAATATTTTTTAAAAGAATTGGATGATGAGAGGTTTTCTATTTTAACAACAGAATCTAAAGGTTAATTCCTATTGGATCAACCTTATAATTTATTTTATCCATATAGTCCATGTCTTTGTTTATCTTTGATGGGTTTGAGTCCATAAGGACTACTTGGGAATTACTGTTTGTCATCTTATTTTTGCTCATTTATTTTCCTGTATAACAAAAATTTCCTTTTTTATGTTCATTTTGGAAAATCTGATAGCTATTGAGAAACACAAAAATAAAATACATTACTTATAATAAAGGGAACAAAAGAATCAACCATCTGGAAATTTGAGTATTCCTCTTCCCTTCTTCTAATATCCATGTATATATTAATAGGAAATATGCAGCCTGATGCTATAAAATCCATATTTATTCTTGTGTCTGGAAAATCCAAGGACAGTGTAGAAAGCCTCCCTCCGAACTGAGTTGGAGAAATGATGTAGAAACAGACCAATCCAGCTTGGTGAGTTTATTAGACGTTCCTTACACAGAAATTCCTAGTCGAGGTAGGAATCCCGTAGGCTCTTCCTCCTGGGCAGCTGTAGGAGAGCTCTGGAAAGTAAGGTCCACAATGCCTGTCTTACTATGGAGCCTTGAATTTCTTTCCGGCAAGTGAGGCAGTGCTATCTCTCCATGTTGCATGGAACACAGGTGAAGCATGCACAGTTCTTCCAATGAGACATGGTATTATCATGAACTAAAGAAGGCAGCTAAAGCAGTTTAAAACATTTCATACTGGTCTTAAGACTTATGACTACACCAGAGGAGCTAATTAAGAATATGAAGCCTTACACAAGGTATCCACATAACAAAAACACTTTTACCCCCTAATATTCTAAAGTTTAAAAAATCTTTTAAATATTCTTTGTGCTTTGTATTTCCTACAGCTTTTTTGTTTTGAGCTGTATCTCTAAATTCAAAGGAAACTTGCGTAAGTTCTATTAAATATTAAAAGCCAGTGGTGGACAATTTGTATTCTTTCCTCAATTCTTAACAGTAATGTATAGATTTATTCTTAAGTTTTGCAGTATTCTTTAATTTGAAGGTCAAGTAATATATTTTGTGGCTTTTCAGATAGATTGCCAAATTTCCTTCCAGAAAGGTTGTATTGATTATACTTCCACATTCTATGCATGAAGTGTCTATTTCCCTACATCTTTGATTAAACATGGTGCTTTAATTTTTATGAAATTCTCAAGTTAATTAATGAAAATTGTTCTTATTACCATTTTATGGATTAATGTTTGATTAATAGTGATGTTTACTCTTTCAAATTTATTTACTGTGTGATTCTATTTCTTCATATTTGTAGAACAAATTTACTTATCTTCCCAATTTTTCTATTAAGATAGTCTTGCTTTTAATTGATTTATAAGCAGCTCTTTATATATGTATTTATATGTACACATGTATTATATCAATTAATAGCAACAAAATCTATAATGCCAAAGCAGTTAGAAATATAAACAAACAGGACCAAAATCTCAATGACCTTGTGAATGTCAAATGTTTAACATTCAATTGTTAACCTGCCCCCTAGCCAGAAATAATGGAGCATAGTGGATTCAAATAACTATTAATATTTAAACAATAATAATATAAATAATGAGTATTGTCTTGTTTCTTCTTCAGAAATATCACTTAGCTGCTTTCTATATCTCTGTTGTCTGACTGCAATATCTATTTTGTTTTTCTTTCATTGGTTTTTCTTTCTTTTTTTTTCTTCTTTACAAGCCTTTGACACTTGTTCTTCACCTCATTAGATTTTCAGCAGCTGGCTCCTGTCTTTGAGGAATTTAAGTGTTCCTAATTTTGTTATGCTACTTTTTTTGTGTTTTCAAGTTGATGTCCTCCTCCTGTCCAACTCCCCTTTCTTCCCAGTTTGTTTATCTTATTTCATTTTTTGATATCTTATTTCATTTTTTGAGTCTTCCTTGATTAAAGGCCACGTTTGATTTCACTGCCTTGAGATGGAAAGGAAATGTTTTCATCTAAGTGTTTCTACCTGAACCTGAAAGTGTTTTTGCTTCCCCATAGTAATTTACATTTCTTCTTCTGTCTTTCTCAGGCTGTTGCTTTCCTTTTTATGTGTAAAGTATCTTGAAGTTCTCTTTTGTAGTTGTGTTGTTTATCCCTGAATAAAGTCAATTCTATCTTTGTTTGTTACTCCTCCAAAAGATAGCCTGGATCCTGTCACTGCTTTGTAGATCCTGCATGAATTAAAGAGCCACCTGATGCAAACTGATATTATTAATTTATTGCTCAAGTAGCCTAAGATGTATTGAAACCAGGAAATGCATTTTGTGCTCTAAATTCTCTGTACAGAAACATCTGTGTAAGAGGCTAATTTTTCCACATCCAGACTTTTGTTCAGACTTAGTTTTTTCTCCAATTATTTGTTAAGTTGTATCTGGTATCCCTTGTAATCCTGCTACCAGCCAAGTTGTCATAATGTCTCTATAGACTAGGGAAGTTCTATGAAATGTGAAATATGAATGTCCCAGGATATAAGCCTGCTAAGTTAGTCATAGTTGGATCTGGAAGTTGAAACCACAGAGCAGAGGATGATGCCTAGTTTGTACACAGCTACTCTCAGCCTTTTCACAGAGGACTCCACACTCTTTAAACTTTAGAAATAGAAGGTTCCAGGCCGAGCGGCATCCTTCCTGCCATGCTCCCCCATGACCTTCATCCTCATCACTGCACTGCTGTCATTATCGTTACACATTCTTCCACATTTTCATGCCTTTGCTTTATACGGCAGCATCTCTTCCTTACATAGTTACTTTTCTTGTGTAGTTATTGTTTATTTTTTCCATCTGCTTACTCCATTGAGAGTAGAAGAAACACATCCAGGTGGGATTTGTCATTTTTTCACTACTCAGTGTGGCAGGAGTTTCTTTGTCAATCCCTTGAATATAAGAAGCTCCACTTCCTATGATCTAAATCTGAAGGGTCTTTTTAATAACAGCCTTGAATTCAGATTTTGATGCACAGCAGATCTTCCCTATTCTAGAGCAAATCTGTTTCTCCAGCAAATATTCCCTTATTCAGTCTTGGTTCTCTTATGAATTTAGGGAGTCCATTACAATGATGTTCTGAAGAATGGTACAAGGATGGCCCTGCAAGGATTAGATACTGCCCTGCATCTGGCCCTGAACAGCCTTGCAAGGTAGCACTTCAAGGTCAGGCCCCTCCCTGCATCTCCATCCTGAACACCCGTCTTCCCCCCTCATTATGCTACCACACTGGTTTTCTTCCAGTCCTTCCCCACTTCATAGCCCTTGCATGCAACATTTTAATTACCTGGAACACCAAAGGATGTCAGAAGGAAAAACATTTCCCCCACTTTTCACTCAGCTAGATCCTGCTCATTCTTAAGGTCTCTCCATTAGAGAATAGTCCTTCCTGTCTGAATTAGGCTTTCCATCCTATTATTAAACACAACTTACTTTGGTGTTGCCTTTATGGTGTCTTCCACAACTTGCAAAGACAGATATATTCTGGTCCCAGCTCTTTTGCTATTCCAGCTCTATCATCATAGCAAAAGTCAGATCCCAGATGGATGTGAATACATATTGGATGTTATCTCTTGCATCCAACCTTCCTCTTCTCACTATTCAAAAGGTAGGAACCAATTAAATTAATATAAAATAACATATTTGACTAAAATATTCATGTGTACAATTTGTTGGGCAGTGAAAGATATTTGGGTTTGTGGTTTTGCCTTCTCTTTCCTCTAAGAGCAGGTGCTCTTCAGTACATACTACCTTGCAAATAACCACCTGAGCATAGATGGGTGGACAGCCAGCGCACACTTCTCCCACCACTCTAACATCCCCAAACCTTTTATCATGTAGCCAACAAGCCTTGATTGCACTGTCCATCTTTCTATTTTTCTTCATTCTTTAGTGTGTTAATTTGTTGCTTTTAAGGATGACCCATAGTTGGCTCTAAATGGATATATCAAGAGAGAAATTAATGGGTATCATGGGTGGGGGTCAGGGTGCATAATTTCAGAATAAATAATTTATGTTTATGAGAGAGTGACTGGTATTTATGGTTAAGTTTCACTACTGTGAGTATGGGCCTTACTGGGGGCAGGGAAACTATAGCAACTTCAGTTCTGCCCTCTTTTTCAGCTGTTTTATTTGCTTCAGAGTTTGATGCATGTGGTAAGTTGTTCAAGATTATCTTTCTTACACCACTTCATCAATATTTTCACTAATAGAAATTCCTTCTGGTATTTAACGTATGGTATTCTCTTATCCTTATAGTACTGCCAGTATTTGAATTTTTTTTGGGGGGGGGGTGCTAAAAAGGAAGCTCTGAAGATACAGATCAAATATATCTCCTCTGCAGTCAAGCCCCTCCAGAATCCTAGTTTGCGTTGCTTTGGCAGTGTTTTTAATTGTGACCTTAAAATTGATTTTGCCTTTCTCATTATCCAGTGGAATTCAAATAGTTTTCTAGATCTAATGTGAAAAATGATATGGCATGATTTACTGCTAAGGGACACTGGCTGACCACACAGAACAGAACTGTATTTCTGTGCTGTATAGGCTGGAATGCAGATGGGGCTTAGTAACAAGACAGCTGTGGAAAAGAAAATGCAGGCCAGCTGGCTTGTTCAGAAGAACTAAAAAGGAGCCAATTGTCTTCCTTCACTATGGTTTCTAGAAGTAGAGGGCCATTTGGGTTTTCCCCTAGAAAATAGTGCCAGTTAAAAAGAGGAGTCCAGACTGTTAGATCCCAGGGAGGGATGAATAGAGTCTCACGGAAAAACAAAATAAAAACATAAATAAAAAAGAAAGAAAAACTGGGTCCTGAAGGAGTGGGCATGCTGGTGGTCTTTGTAGTCCTGGAATGGGGTTCTGGAGTTGTTTTCCAGGCCTCAGAGCAAGAGACCCATGCAGGCAGAAAGGCCAGCTGTGAAAGCAAACAGCTTTCGCTTGGGTAAACACACATTTTAGATAAGTGTTTGGTGGAACTCGCTAGACGCTTTTCCAAATAGTGGTAGTGGTAGAATGAGACTGATCTGCAAAGCTCCTTGTGTGACTTCTCATGGGACCATGGGCTGCACTACAAAGATTGGAAAGTGTTGCGGCCACCTAGATTTTCCAAGAAATATTACAACATGGTTTTAAGAGGAGTAATACGATAGTCTCAGGAGAGAGAGGGAGCACACAAAAAAGTCCAGATTGGTACTTACTTAATCAGAAACAATTCTGAGAATTTGATGGTGCCCAAAAGATATTCTAAAGCAGTTAAATCTACATACAAAATATGGAAGTTTGACTGTATAAAAGTTACCTGAGGAGATCATTTGAAGATATAGATTTCTGGGTCTTATCTAGGCTAACTGCATCAGAACAAGTCTGTATTTTGTTATCTGCATTTTTAAAAAAAATGTACAGCAGGAGATACCCAGCTAATAATATTATTTCATACTAGAAATTTACTAAGACACTTAGATTTCAGGTGTAGTCATATTTATTTAAAATTCTCTAATGATTATGTTTTATGGTCAAGTTTAGGCATCTCTGCTATAGAATGTGGGGACACACAAGAAAGTCCCTCAAATGAGAGGTCATATTTTCCAAGTGCATTTTAACAGAAAAATTTTGACATATTCACATTAAATTGCAACTCTTCTGGGGTTAAAGAGTGACTAACATTTTGTATCTTATCCATCATTTTCAAACCCATCTTCTTTAACTGTTGTTTTGGTATCGTGACTCCCTTTCTTAAAAGCTTCTCTTGTTGATTCAATTTCAGGCCTCAAGGCAGTAACAGAGACCAGAATCATGCTTTACTGTAAGTAACTAGTAAACAGGAAAAAATATATAAAATAAATATGTCTAGATATTGGCTAACAAGAATCATAGAACTTTGCCCTTGTGAAAGGAAGGCAGTGAGCTGAGCACTGTCATAACCATGGCTTTCTGCTTACATACTAACTCTGTACTGTGATGCATAGGAGTGATTCCAGGCAGAGTATATCCATCTTTTCATGTTGAGCAGAAAGAGCTCAATGTTTGGGGAAGCTGAGGTGACTGGAAATTGTGAGGCAGAGATTAGGAAAAATGGGAGCCAGACAGACAAAATAATTCCATAAATATTCACAGAATGAGCTCCCCTTGAGTCTTTGGGTGAATATTGAGCCACAATTATGCCTTGTCAGTGTATAAGGTAAACTTCCATGAGCCCAAGGGAAGAAGGACCGAGATTGTATAATATGAAAATTCCCAGAACTCTTAAGGATGGGCATATATTTGAGCTCAGACAAGCCACAAAAATGGATGGCTAATTTTTGGAGTATTCAGAAGAGATTCCACACAGGCCATGTCTTGCCAGTAGGGCTAAATTATCCCTAGAGTAAAGTTTACGCTAGACCCACCTACCAGAGCTTAAACATGAGCTATGAAGTAACAACTATCTTCCAGAAAACAAACAATCAAACAAAAATGTTCTAACATTATTTTATGAGAAAACATTCAAACATTCAGACACATAGTGTTTAGGCTATAATAAAAAATGATAAGACATAACAAAAAACAAACAAACAAAGAAAAGCAAGAGAACAAGATTAGTCACTAAAAATAGACCCAAAATGATAGAATTGATAAAATTAGCCAAGAATTTAAGATAGTTAGGAATATGCTAAATAAATCAGGTATTTAATGGAAAGCATGAATGAGAAAAAGCATGATGAGAGCAATAGAAAATATAATAAGAAATGAAATAAAACTTTTGAAGATCAAAAACATAATATCTTAAATGAAAAAAGTCATTGGTTATTTAGCAGAAAATTAGGCACTATAGGAAAAAAGGTCAGTGACCTAGAGCAGCAATAGCAGCTCTCTAAATTGAAAAGTAGGAGGAAAAATTTTAAAGAAAAATACCCCCTGAAAACCACAAATACACATTCGAAATGATGGTGCAAAGAGCACCATAAATCCTCACCCAAGTGAAACAATCATAACTGTTAAAAATTAATTCTAAAAGATCTACAACCAATGTCACCGGAAATATCCCTAGATTCGTACAACAAATAAGAAAGCATTTATTCAAGAAAATCTACTAAATACTGTTAAGAACAGTAATAGTCTGTGCCATATGAGCCATGAACCACCCTTTCTCTCCAGTTAACTGTGACAATAAGTGGGCAGGTGTACTCAACATCGAGTACTCCTGAAACCCCAGCTCCCAGTCAGTGGTACTGGCATAAGGTAAATATGTACATCAATGAAACACTGCTGAGAGTTCAGACAAATCCATACATGTATAACCAACTGATTTTGACGAGAGTGCCAAGACAATTCTATGTAGAAAGATTCATCTTTAGCACAAATGGTTCTGGGGCACTGTACATCCACATGCTAAGGAATTTAGTTGAACCACTTCCTCACATGGTACACAAAATTTGCCATGACGTGGGTAAAAATCTAAATATAAAAGATAAAAACACAAAGTCTCAGGAAAAAAAACATAGGAATATATCGTGACCATTGGTTAGGCAATGGTTTCTTCAGCAGGCACTAGAACAATAAACAACAAAAGAAGGTACAGCCAAATTAGACTTCATTAAAGTTAAAAGCTTTTGTGCTGCAAATGGTAGTATAAAAGAAAAACATGAAAAAATAACCCACATAAAGAGAGAAAATATTTGCAAGTCATGTATCTTATAAGGGACTTATAGTCACAATATGTAACAACATCTACAAAGTCAATAACAAATAAGTTCATTAAAATGAGCCAAGGATCTGAATAGACATTTCTCCAAATAAGACACAAATATTATTCATGAAAAGATGCCCAGCTTCTGTGATATTTAATCATATTCATCAACTTGACTAGGTTAAGGGATGCCCAGATTGCTGGTGAAATATTATCTCTGGGTGTGTCTGTAAGGGAGTTATGGGAAGAGATTAGCATTTAAATTGGTAAGCTGAGTAAAGAATATTGCCTTCCTCAATGGTGATGGGCATAATCCAATCTATTGGGGGCTTAAATAGGACAAAAAGGAAAAAGCATGAATTTACTCTCTCTTGTTGAGCTGGAAGATGCATCTTTTTCTGCCTTTGAACATTAGCACTCCCAGTTCTCAAGCCCTTGTTATGTAGACCATCGCCTGCCTGTTTCTCACCTGTTCAAGCTTACAGTATAACTATCCCTCCCCCCACCCCCAGGCTTTCTGGGCATCTCCAGATTGCAGATAGAAGAACTGTGGAACTTCTCATCTTTCATAGTTGCATGAAATAATCATTCATCTCTCTCTCTCTTTCTCTCCATTTTATTGGTTTTGTTTCTATAAAGAATACTGACTAAACAGCAACATTAGCCATTAGAGAAATACAATTCAAAACCACAATGATATCCCACTGCACCATTCAAAACCACAATGAGATACCTATGAGGATGCTTAGAATAAAAAGAGCAGACAATAACAAGGATTGGCAAGGATGTGGAGAAATGAAAGCCCTATATGTTCCTCACTGGAATGCAAAACACTGCAACCACATTTGCAAATAATTTGCCAGCTCCTCAAAATGTTAAACATATTATTTCCATATGACTCACACATTTACAAAAATATCAGAGATGTCTTAGAAGCATTATTTTCAATTTCCCAAATTGGAAATAATCTAAATGCCCAACAATTTATTCAATGGATGGATAAAATATAGCATATTCATAATATGGAATAGTATTTGACAGGTAAAAGGAATGGAATTTTAATATATGCTACGACATAGATGAACTATGATGATATCATGGTAACTCAAAGAAGCTGGTCACAACCAGTCACATCTTGTAGGATTCTATTTGTATGAATTGGCCAGAAGCAGGAAATCTATTAAGTCAGGATGTAGATTAGCATTTGC
This sequence comes from Arctocebus calabarensis, assembly GCA_963573935.1. Taxonomy (NCBI): domain Eukaryota; kingdom Metazoa; phylum Chordata; class Mammalia; order Primates; family Lorisidae; genus Arctocebus; species Arctocebus calabarensis. The sequence continues at coordinate 25,458 of CAUYON010166341.1, forward strand.
CTAGGGGTTGGCATTTACTAATTGGCATGAGGATTTATTGGAGTAATAGCAATGTTCTAAAACCAAATTGTGGCAATGGTAACATAACTGTAAATATACTTTAAAATTTGAATTTCACACTGTAAGTGGATGAATTTTGTAGTATGTAAACTACAATATGAGGTCAGACAATTAAGTTCACAAACTCATCCTAGAAAAAGTACTACATACTTGTTGTGTGAAAGTTGCGTGGTTCAGTGCTGCAGAGATTAAGACCTGCAATGAAATTGTATGGTGAATAAGGAAAGCTGTAGCTCTTTCATGACCTGCAACAACTTTATTTCTTCCAACAAGGCTTATATAGGCAATACTACACACAACTAATCAATAAACATATGACTTAACCTTAGCCCCAGGCCTCTTACTTCCTGGTGCCTAAGGGTCTACGGATTAATGGATAAACACTCTACTAACATTATCTAAAGCTATTCTTACCCTAAGTAACCAAAAACAAAACCACAAAACAAGGTTCTGGGAGAATAAGCTGTTTGAATACTTGACCTTTAAAAGACCATCTGGAAGCAGTTATTCATCTTTAGGGAGTAGTTTGGAAATTCCTGAGATATACAGGTACCTGCCTATAGGCCTACCCCCATGAAGCCAGGCCTTTCTATGTGACCAGGCCTTTAGCCACATATGGAGTTCTATCCAGGTTTTTTTCCTTTCTAACTCATAAAAGACTTCAAACTTGCCTTCATAAAATGGAACCACTTAAAGGCTTATTTATAGGCTTTCTGCCTATACATACCTCAATGCTGAATATCACTATGGCTACCTTCAAAGTACTCCACCTGAAGCTATGCAGTGATAACAGTGCCTCATCCACTATTCAAAGCAAGTTTGGGATTCTTTTTTCTGGAATGGCCATCAGAGCTGTTGTTGTACCTTTAAAATACTCCCAGATGCTGGTTACTATGGTGATATTTAGCAATTAAGTATGTAGCACTTGTCTAGGATGAGTTTGTGAATTTAATTGTCAACCTCAAATGACAAAGGTTTTATATATTACTTTTTATTGATTACAGAATTGCTTCTCTTTCTTCTTTATGATTTTTTTTTCTGTTTATTCTGTTATCATTTTATTCCTAATGTGAATGTCATGTTCTTAACCATGCAGAAATTCTGGCACCAGAATGTCCTTAGAGACTTCAGCATTTTAACTCTAGGATTTCAAATATTCATGGTATCTCTTTGATTCTCTTATACTCAGGTTTTTCTAGTGATACAAACCTCTAAACAAACATCACAAGCATGATTTCTGAGTATAGCCAGAAATAAACTGAACCTTTCTACCAAGTAGACGGTATAAAACATTTCTTTAAAAAAAATCACTCTGAATAGTTAATAGTCACTCTCTTATTTGGCAGAACATCTTTGAAAATAACTTAGAATAAGTCCTGATCCTTGAAGAGCATTATGATTTCTGAATTATTGAAACAGCATGTTTTGATAGTTGGCATGAGTGAGTCATCTTTCACCCAGATGCTGGTGAAATGCAGGGAGACAGGAAGAGGGAGGCGAGCATCTAGTGAGTATCTGAATCCACTTCTGGGGAAATGTTCCCCAGGTGTCTGGAGGCTGCTCCAGCTCCAAATGCTTTGAGGGAGTCCTGCTGCCTGATTAGAAAAGGAACTGAAGTCATTGAAAGAGGCAGAGATTGCTGAGGTTTATCTACTCCAGCCTAAAGTTTGCCTATAGATAAATTATGTCCTGATAACTACTGATGGTGTTTTAAATGCTTTAGTGCAAAGCTCATGAACTATGTGGTCCTGATTTCAAAAGTTGGAGTCGTCTGTAAGAAAATAAAACTTACATGTCAGAAATCTATGTAAAGCAGCATGATTTATTCAGAATATCATGAATTCCAGAGGCAGCTAGATAATAGAAGTGTTTTTACCTCTATCAAACCATGATCTTCCTGTATTTTGGTTTTATCACACCTAAAATGAAAATAACATTGGATGAGTTGCGTCATAAACAAACTGCTTTGCAAGTGTCATGCAAATGTTAACTAAGGGAAGTAAATAATTTTCAACATCATCTTATTCTTAAACAGTACATGTTTTTACATAGGGTGGATTAAGGATTCAAAGCCCAAATATGAGAAGGGACCCTCTTTTGCTATGCTAGTTTTTGAATGAATTAATCTCCATGCAGGAACAATCTCTTCTGTTGTTCTGTTTCATCCTTTCTCAGAATATGGTCTCTTACTTCAAGTCCTTTCCATCATCCAAAGGTGATTGTTGTACTATTGGTGCCTTCCAAGGAAGGACAAATACCTGGCTTTCTGACCTATGCCTAAATTTCTGCATATTTTTAGGAAGAATTCAGTTCCATGCTTGTGATTTCATTTCTTCTTCACATGAATTCAACAGCATGTGTTACACTTATGAACTTAGCTTCTAGGCCCAGAGCTCAAACAACTTTGTGGTACTGTCACCTGCATCATATTTTTCATCTAGCAGACAGAGTATCCTTAAAGTGCTTTCCTAATTGAAGCACCTGTCCTAATTAGCAGCTCTGGCAGTATGATCTTTCCAGGTCAAACATGTTTTATTACTCTCTGTGGCAATTTTTGATTGATGCTTTAAATGACAGATTGTAAAGATATGCTGTAAAATATTAAGATATTCTGAGAAATCTTGACGCCATATTGACATCCAGATGGTACACTCTTCACAAAGCAACCCATAATTTTTGACTTTGACAAATTTGATAATTAGAAAATGATTTTAAAAATATGAGTTCCAGTATTTCCTTCCATTAAAATATCCATTACCCGACTAAAAGTCGAAATTCCAGGTTTAAGGCTGCAAGATATTTTCTTTTCAAAGAAGTAAGAATAATGTAATTTTAGGCTTGAAGCCTAAAGGTAAGAGCACTGGATGAACGTATTCGTCTTCGTTGTTATGGAAGAAGTTAATTCTATTCTAACTCAAAAAGAGATGGATGCTCGGAGAGCTGCACATCATGGGTTCTATCTTTGCTACTCAAAGTGTGGTCCAAAGTCTTACAGCATCAGTATCAACTGGGAACTTAACAGGAACCCAGATACCAAGGCCCTACCCCAAACCTATTGTATTAAAACCTACCTTTGAACAAGAGCCTCAGGACTGCTATGCCTGTGTGTGTTAGAATCTAAAACCTATTAGTGGAGGACTTCTTTGCCAGTAAGAGACCACAGGACATTCCCAGAAATTTAGGGGTAGAATGGGACACTGTGTGAAAGACCTAAAAATCCTGAGACAGCTGGAATTTTTATACTCCCTCGTTGTAGAGTAAGGGAGGCTAGCTAAATGTAGTCAACCATGTAGTAAGGAGAGTTTCCTGGATGATAAGATAGCCTGCTAGAAAGGGTAACTCTCCAGAGCAGTATTTTTCAACTGTTTTGTCTCAGGGAAAACCTATAGTTAAACTTCTGTGGCACACTTATGTTGATTCAAAAACTGGGGAAAAAAAAGAAAGAAAAAAAATACTGTGCCTTGAACTTCTTTCAAAAATAATTTGATTATTGATGTTTAAAACTTTTTCATGGCACACCAGTTGAAAATCACTGCTCTAGAGCTCTGTCTCTGGAGTCATTTTGATTTTCCATTGAGTCAACTCAGACCTGCCACCCAAAAGAGAAGAAATGACACTCTGGAGCTATCTCTCTGCCAATCAATTAAGAGCCTACTATGATAGTCTAAGCAGAAGACAATAGTATAAAACATTAAAACTTGCTGAAGGTGGAGAGACTGATGGGAGAGTTGCAGGAAAGGGAGGCTTGACTCAGGTTGCAAAGGGTTCACTTCTCTTGCTGAACTACTCTGCCAAGTCACAGAGTATCCTGGATACCAGAAGGATGCACCAACGGTGAATTACGGTGCAAATGTGAGGAACGACAAGAAGAGCTGACAGTTTTTATTTTCTCAGGATCACTCTAAGTCCAAAAATATAAGTGCTCCCTATTTTATAACCGTATATTTAATTTAAAGATAGCTTGAGAAGACCTGAAAGGCTATAATTGGAAGGGCTGAATCTTCCGATGGAGTGGGAGTGGAAGGAGAATGGATATGAATGAAGTCTGGTGGCCACCTGTCCCACTCATGGGTGAGACATGTGCAAAGACAGCATCACGGGCTCTGTGAGTAAACACACAAAACAGCACACCCATGGAGAATTTTGGACCTAGAAATAGTTTGTGCTGGTATGTGGAGAAGAATAATCTGAGCAGCTTTTAGGAAAAGGATAGGAAGAAGCAGAATGCTGAGTCTTAGGGAACCCCTGAGTGTCCTAAGGCAGTTGCCAGCAGCCACCACTGCAAAAATTTCAAGATTTAGAGCTTTTTTCATGTCCATTCCAAAAGTTCTGTGATTTCTTAGAGATATCTCATTCCTAGGGATGTCTCTGTTTCCTGTGCTTGTGTTTCCTTGCATGAGTTTTTGCCCAGCATTACACCAAATCCGGATGGGAAACTCATCCCCTCTGCCAATTTCACACATGGCTCACAAATGCTCTCCAAGGCATCTGTGAATCACTGAGAATTCGTTGTGACCCTGAGGCTTCAGAGAAGAGTAATGTTTGCAATATACAACAAAACAAAATTAAAAATCTATTCTGATTTTTCAATTGCTGAGTAAAAGGTACTCTAATACTTAATAGCTGAAAGCAACTATTTATTTAGTTCACAATTTTGTGGTTCAAGAATTTAGAAGAGATTGGCTGGGTAGTCCATATCTGTTCCCCTTGAATTACGTTGGCAAGTTGAAAAACAGTTGATTACCAACAGATGTGTGAACTATTTCTCTCCATTCTTTTCTATCAACCTATATGTCTACCCTATTGTCAATAATATTGTCTTAATTACTATAGCGTCAGGTAATGAAAGCCATCAATTCTATTATTTAAAAATATTGTTTTGACTGATTAATGTATTATCTGAATGAAAATAATTATAATCAGCTTGTCAATTTCTATAAAGAAAGCCAGCTACAATTTATATTGTAATTACATTGCCTGTATTGATCAATTAGGAGACAATTGACATGTGAACAACACTTAATCTCTGCCCTATAAACACATTATGTGTCTTTGTTTATTTAGTTGTTTAACTTCTTTTAGGAGTGGCTCATGAATTTAAGCACATAGACCTTTCATACATTTTTATCCTTGTTAACTACATCGGGCTTTTTTGAGGGCATTGAGAATAGTATTTTCACTACTATTTCAAGTCATTTGTTGTTAACATAGGAATACAATGATTTTTGTATGATGCTTTTGTTAAAGAGAATTTACTACATACTCTGTTACTTTTAAATAGCCTTTTCTTAAATTCCTTAGGATTTTCTCAGTAGATGATCAATTGGTTTACATGTGTAAAGATAGTTTTACTTTTCTGTGGTTCTGAGAGTCTTTTATTTCTTTTAATTTTCTTTTATCTTGCTAGAGCTTCAGAAAATGTTCAGTAGAAATAAGGAGAATGTTCCTTCTTGTCGTAATTCCGATCTTAGAGAGGAAGCCTTTAGGTTTTCACCATTAAATGTGAAGTTAGCGGTTGGATTATTTGTTTGTTTATTTATTTTTCTGAGACAGAGTCTTACTCTTGTTGCCCTGGGTAGACTGCCGTGGTATCATTGTAGCTCACATCAACCTTAAACTCCTGGGCTCAAGTGATCCTCTTGCCTCAGCCTCCCAACTAGCTGGAGTCACGAGTCACAACACCTGGCTAGTTTCTCTATTGTAAGTAGAGACGGGGTCTTGCTCTTGCTCAGGCTGGTCTCCAACTCCTGAGTTCAGGATGTTCACTCACCTTGGCCTCCCAGAGTGCTAGAACTATAGGCTTAAGCCACCGTGCCTGGGCAGCTGTTGGATTTTTTAAAAGTGTCCTTTGAGAAAGTCCCTTTCTAGTTCTTGTTTGTTGGGAGTTTTTATCATGAATGAAATAGCGTATGATCCTTTTTATTGCTATGTGTTTCTGGTTTCATTTCTAGTATGTATTTTGATTTTTAAGTCCATGTTCTTAATACATATTTAGGTTTCTTTTGTTATTTTGTCTTTGTTTAGTGTTGGTATCAGACTAAGACTGGCTTGGTAGAATGAATTTGAAAGTATATCCTCCTCTTATTTTTGGAAGAGTTTGAGAAGGATTCAAATAAACTACTATCTACATGAGTGGTAGAATTTGCAGTGGACCTGGGCTTCAGTTCTCAATTGACCTATATGCCTGACATATTGCTAATAACACTGTCTGGATTACTGTAGATATACATTAGGTAGCTTTACAATGACTAACTGAAATTCTTTACTTACTATTGGCTGTTCAGATTATTTGCTTCTTTTAGTAAGTTTTGGTAGGTTAGAATTTGCTGGTAAATCGTCTATTTCATCTAACTCATATATTTGTTGACATTCAGTTGTTGGTAGTATTCTCTTACAATTATTTTTATTTCTGTATAATTGGTAGTAATGTACCCGCTTTATTCCTGATTTTACTACTTGAGACTTTTTTTATTTTTGTCACTATAGACATGGTTTCATCAATTTTAATCTTTTCAAAAAACTTGTTTTTGATATTATTGATATTCTTGTTTTTTCTATTATCTATGTCATTTATTTCAACTCTAATCCTTTTTTTGATAGAGACAGAGTCTTACATTATCACCCTCGGTAGAGTGCCGTGGCATCACACTGCTCACAGCAACCTCCAACTCCTGGAGTTAGGCGATTCTCTTGCCTCATCCTCCCAAGTAGCTGGGACTACAGACACCCACCACAATGCCCGGCTATATAGTTTTGTTATTGTTGCAGTTTGGCCAGGGCTGAGTTTGAAACCACCACCCTTGGTATATGGAGCCGCACCCTACCCACTGAACCACCAATGCCGCCCTTCAACTCTAATCTTATAATTTCCTTTGTTTGACTTACTCTGACCTTAGTTTGCCTTTTTTCTGGTTTCTTATGTAGAAGTTTTGGTTATAGACTTGAGATCATTTTTATTTTTTAGTGTAAAAGTGTTTATTACTACAAATTTCCCCCTCTGAAATGCTTTAACTGAATTCCATATATTTTTTTATGTTGTGTTTTTAATTCTATTCACCTCAAAGTATTTTCTAATCTCTCTTGTTATTTCTGCTTTGATCCATTGGTTATCTAGGAGTACTTTGTTAATTTCTACATATTGAAAATCTCCAAAATTTTCTTGTTTTATTTCTAATTTTATTGTTTTGTGATTGGATAATATCTTCTGTGTCCTTCGAAGGACACATTTATTGTTTAGAATTTAATCTATTTTGAAAAATCTTGCATGTACCATTAAGAAGAGTATGTATTCTGAGTTTTTGCTTCGAATATTTTGACCTCTATGTTTAGGTGTATGTATGTTTATAATTGATGAGTTGAATTTTCTTGATGAGTTGACTTTTTAGCTTTGTAAAATGTCTCTTGTGCTCTCTGTTAATTTTGTTTTGCTGATGCTGTTGTTAAGTCTATTTTATGGTATTAATATTGCCACTCCAACTCTTTTCTGGTTCCCGTTGGTATATATTTTTTATATCATATAATATATGAAATATTTTTTCCATTCTTTTTCTACTTAATATTGTACCAAAAGTTGACAGTCCAGGTGAACATGTATTATCTTCCATGAATCTACTGAGAAGGGAGACTTGGAATGAATGGGTCTGCATAACACTTAGTCCCCATAATTATCCTGAGTAACAAGGTTAAGATGCTTAAAAAACTTTGAGCATCTAATTTTAGCAATCAAACCAGGAGGGGAAATACAAGTCATTAGGAGGAGGAGGAAGAGAGAAAAAGAGTGTGGTGGTAAGTTTCAGATTATGTGTCCAGCAGTCTGCTGTTTGACCTGAATTTCTGGAATATTTTCTCACCTTCATAATGCTTCCTGCTTCTGGAAAGCCTCAAAGACTTAGTTTTTCATCATCCGTTGGTACTTTTGCCTATGAGGTTGTCATGGGATGACTTCAGCTGGGAAAATGAATATCAGTGTTTATTCTTTGTAGTTTTACTGCAATATTTGTGGTTAAATTACTAAAAACCTCTTTGATTAAGCCACTTGATAAAGTTAGTTGTAACAAGGTTCAAAAAGGTTTACCCCAGTGACAGGCAGAGCAAAGCCAGTCTTTGAGCTGGAGGTTACATAGTGGCTCCTGTGATTTGTCTTTGAGAAAAGTTACCTGGACATGTCGTTGATAAGCTGGTGCGCTGCAATAAAATTTTGTAATATTTATCCCCATTACCTCCTAAAAAAGTCAATGTTGAAATTAGTGATGATGTCTTTAGATACTCATGGCAAACTATGACCCATCCTCTTGGGAGTGGACTCTAACTTCACTTCCAAGTGAAATTAAAAGCTGTGAGAGTTAAGGGTGAAATTCTAAAACAATTTGAAATTAAACAACACATTTCTAAATGATCTAAAGAACAAGGAAAACAATAAAATTAAAATAAACTACTGATAGAAGTTAAAATTAAAAAATGGTAAGTATCAAGTAATTTCTGCAATAAATTCAACAACTTCAATCAGTGGCAAGATTTCTTGAAAAACATAAATTACCAAAACTGATGGATGAGGAAATACAAAATGAGAATAGTCCAAAATCTACTATATAAATTCCATCTATAATTAAAAACTTTTCCCCAAATAATATTCTAAGTCAAGATGGATTTACCTAAGAATTTTGTCAAACATTAAGGGCAATAAATAATAATAATCTTATATCTTTACATAAAACAGGAAAAAATGATATATTTGGCTTCATCAAAATAAAAAAGTCAACTCTTCAAATGACACAAATAAGGAAATGACTAGATCAACTACAGGCTGCAAAAGAACATTTGCATAAAACATATATATCAAAAGATAGCTGTATATGATATACTATGTACTTTGTATAAACATACACATATACATATAATATCCTACACAAATTATATGTATCTGATAAAAGACTGGCATTTTAAATGTGTAAAAAACTCCTTCAAAATGGTTGATTGACTTTGTGTGGGCTTGGCATCATCCTCATGGCGAGTTTTCAGTAGTTTCTCATTACGTTAAGCATGTACTTATCATATGACTCAGAAATTCTACTTCTATGTATTTACCTAAGCAAAATGAAAATACGTAGCCAGAAAAAAATGTACAAGAGTGTTTATATCAGCCTTTTTCATAATATCCCCAGTTCGGAATAATCCAACAACCAGGAAAGAGAAAAATAAATAAATGATATCCTATTTATGGAACAGTGTACTACTCAGTAAAAAAAAGAAAATAACATATTACTAATCTTATAAAATAACTAGGATGAATCACAATAACATTGTACTAAGCCACACACACAAAAAAATCCAGACATATAAGAACGTATAGGGTACGATTCTGTTTATTTGAAGTTCGGAAATAAACTTAACCTTTGGTGCTAGAAAACAGTACAGTGACAGCCTCTGGCAAGACAGATGTTACCAAGAGGAGAGTAGAAAGGAACTTTTTGGGTGTATGGAAATGTCCATTATCTTATTTTGGCTGGTTGTTAGGTATTTTTATATACTTATCAAGTCTTAGCCAATGAAATTTTTAAGAAAATTTTATTTTTTGTAAAGTAAACCTCAGGAAAGAAAAACAATTTCTCTTTCTCTCTTTTTTTTTGCAGTTTTTGGCCAGGGCTGGGTTTGAACCCACCACCTCTGGCATATGGAGCCGGTGCCCTACCCCTTTGAGCCACAGGTGCCACCCCTCAAAAAATTTCTCTGTATCAGATATGGAATCCCTCTTCTTCATCAACAACCTACCTCTCACTATCCCCTAACAGAATTACATCATAACTAGATAACAATAACAAGAAAATTCTGTTGGTCAACCTTGATATAATCAGTTTTCAGAAGACAGTCACCATACTTCTATATTTGTAGGGCAGGCAATAGTTTCTGAGGATTTAATAATTACACTCTCATATATTGAGATGTAAAATGTTGATAATCCCAAATTAATAGCCACCTGTAAAGGCCACCTTTGAGCTGTCCATAGGGTATAGCCCAGTGAGTTTCTTTGTCATTTGCTGAAGTTCCACATCAAAAACCTGAACCAGAATGTTGACAAGAGCGTCACACAGTAGCCTTATCTGTGTAACATAGCCTCTAGTTAGGACCATTGTTTGAGGTGGCCAACTCAGGTATCTGGCCCTTTGGCGACTGGGGGAAGAAGCACTGCATTGTGAGAAAACGAGTTTCTTCTCAACTACTTTATTCCTTCCCCTCAGTTTTTCTCCACCTGTAATAGTATAACTGAACCCCCAGGTGGCGCTATCATCACGGAGTTTGTCACTGGCTTCTCCATCAAATGCAGTTTTCACGGATGTGTTTCTTCTTCCTTGATGCAATGCCCAAATTACACCTTTTATCTCATAGACCCCATGAGGCAGAGGACAGCACTTCACACAGAATACTTCCTATTGTGATCAGGTGCTCATGTTCTCTCCTTCATAGGAAATGACATGAAATAACACTTCAGCTGGGTGTGAGGAATTTTGACATTGCCTGTATGATTTTAATTCATTTTTAAAAATGCTGACATGAAGCACTAATTTTCTTCCAGAGCCCATCAATGCATTTCAATCCAAGTGTGAAAAACATGCTCTAAAGCTGTGCTATCAAACGTGGTTCCCAATGGGCAAATGTGCTGACTTAAATTTAAATTAATTTAAATTAAACACAATTAAAAATTCAATTCTGTAGTTGCACCATGTACATTCAGGTACTCAATATCTCATGTTGACGTGGATCTTGGATAGCACAGGTAAAATATATTTCTGTCATTGCAGTAATTTCTGTTGGAGAGCCTAAGGTAACATGATACATTTCTCACTTTTGTAGGATAAGAGAGAACTTGCTGATGCTAATGGTATTTCAGACAGAAAGTAGTCTCTAGTTAAAGCATCATTCTTCACTTTGTTGAACTTACTTCACAGTATAATAATAAACATTTTGCTAACTTTTAAGGTCATCTTTATATTGAAGTTCTATTTTTTTTATGTTGCCGTACACATACAAAGGTAACTAAAGGAGACTTCTAGGGAGAAGTCAGACCCTCTGGTGGGATGAACATAGGGCAGGATTCATTGGCTTTGTAAGAACTATTAGTGGTTAAACAAAACTGGCTTAAAAGCAGAAATTCAGTAATTCTTAAGGGTGAAGCCTTAGCACTCACATTTGTTTTTTTAAAAAAGATGGTGTGACCTAGGGAAATCTATTTTTTTTTTCTCCAGCTCAAGGTAATTCTCATCTGCTTTACACCTTACCACTGTTAGGATTTATTTACATGTCAGAGGATATGAAAGTAATTTCTTTTTTGAGACAGAGTCTCAAAAGTGCCTTGGTGTCATAGCTCACAGCAACCTAAAAACTCCTAGGTTCAAGCAATCCTCCTACCTTAGCCTCCTGAGTAGCTGGGACTATAGATGCCCGCCACAGTGCCCGGCTAATTTTTCTATTTTTAGTTAAGACAGGGTCTTACTCTTGCTCAGGCTAGTCTTGAATTCCTGGGCTTAAGGGATCTACTTCCCTTGGCCTCCCAGAGTGTTAGGATTACAAGTGTGAGCCATTGTACCTGCCACATGAAAATAACTTTGTGTAGCAATGCATGGGGGAGAATGCTTACCCGCTATTCCTCCAGATTCTTCAGAGGGAAGGAGACTTCTATTCTAACCACTTAAGGGTTAATGAATGGGAAGAAAGCTTTCTGTTCTCTCTCATTTTACTCCTGTTTCATTTTTCCCTATGGGAGAAGGAATGACTTTTTTAGTTGGTTAAATTGGGGAAAAAAATCATCTCCCATGTTTTAGCTCCTTTGAAGTTTTTCTATCGCTTTGTGAGAGGCTGGTCTTTCTAGGCACTTCTGACCAGTCCAACTTATCAGGAGATATCAGAGAATCCAACTTTAACCAACATTCAAGTCACATTCTCCAAGTCAGTCATCACAGAAGTAGTGATGATAATTTGCTTCTCATCCAATTGATTCCCAACTCAAGAGCTTGCATCTCTCAAGCCCGACATATTGGTGTAAAGAGCCAGGAGCCAAACTGAGGTCAGCTGATTAGAAGACAGAACTCTGAACTTTGTTTTACATCTCTCTGCCCCTGTGTACACACACACCACAGCCACCTATGTCTCCTACACACGAAACATGTTCTTCCTTTCCTTTCTCTCCTTGAATTGGAGAAATGCACTTGAGGGATGGAGGTGGACTTCTTACGGTGAAGGGAAAGAACCTGCCTTGCAGCGTCGCATGGCTGTAGGATGAGGCATTAGGAAGAGAAGGCCTCCCGAGAGGGGCCGCTGAATACAGCCTTGCTTGACTCTGTGTGGAAAGAGTTTCTTGTCTCCTACCAGCTTTCAAGGTAGGGTTTGTCATGTTACTTTTCAGTGTTTTCTCTATTACTTTGTATAATATGCAGAAACATTTAAAAGAAAAAATATGGGAAGACCTTACTCGTCAATAGCTGGATATGCCTCACCTGTTGGCTTGGAATACTCCATGTCCAAATGTCATCCTGAGGAATTGTGGTCATTGATCTTTGTTGAACCGTATGCTGGTCCTTATAAAGTGTGTGTTTATTTTTGTGAGTAGGATAAATAGATACAGAGAAATGAGGATAAACATTACTGCTCTGGGAAAATAATAAGAACAGAAGGACTAATAAGTTCTTTTTAGTCATACACAATAATTATGTGGAACACTAGATGTTAAGATGCGTCTATAGTCTCAAGATGTTAACCAATGGTGAAGGCTTAGCTCTGACTCCTGGAAGAAGAAATTTATCTGAATGCTTCTACCTGTTAACGAGGTGGTGCTAACGATTCACCATAAGAGATACCATCAGATAAGGAGGGGAATCCTATGACTGCATGCCATGGACTAGGCAGCAGAGAGGGGAGGCATCAGTAGGAGGGGGCGGGGAGGGCGCTCAGGAGAGAGTTTGCCAGCAGACTGTGTATTGATTGTGCTCCCCTCTGGAATCCAGTCTTGGAGAGTGAGGGAATCCAAAATCAGGTTCTCAGATGACTTTCTTTTCCCCAGGGATCTCTATTATGTATTTTGCCTAAAGAGAAAATTCATGAGGGATAAATTATTGTCTTCAAATATTTGAAATAAGGAGATGGGGGTTTCCCCATCTCCTATGCCTAGGTCAATTTCTTGTGAGCTTCCTAGGCCTCAATTCCATGAAAGGACTGTATCCATTCATTGATACATTCATTCACCTTGCCCCTGGCGGAAGGGACTGTATTCATTCGTTTCCTGGCCAAGGAACCCATACACCTATATATACCCTGAGACTAAAGGCCT